>CAEGAD010065253.1:0-31823 GCA_903067055.1 Poeciliopsis paucimaculata
CAAGGTTGAACTGTTCCATCTGTTTTTCTTTTGTTTCTTTTGTTTGGTCTTAGAAGATTGGGTCTCCGCCTCTGTTAGGTGAACAAAGTAACTATGCAACTCTGAATTTGTTAGAGCAGAATGATTTTAGCCTAATGCACTGTGTTTTTTGCTCTCCGTCTGCAGATGTATTAGATTGTTTTTGCTCCCTGACTTTTGTTTGGACTTCAGTCTCTGTATTGTGCACTTCACAGAAGCTCCACCATGTTTGCTATTGTTTTGTCCAGAGAGCTTTGTGATTATCTGTTCCCTCTGTGTTTAGACTCTATTCTGAATTTGCACTGTGAGATACTGAACGAAAGCACTTTTTTATAGAGTTCAACTGTATTTGATGTGTTTTTTTCCTTTTTGTGGGAAAGTCAGCTTCTTGTCAGACTTGTGACTGTTCACAACAGCATCATGAGCAGCTTAAAATCAAATTTTTATGTGAAAAGATCCAACTTTGATTTACTCCTGACATTAAAACAAGGCAAGAGTTGTGGTTCTCCATTCTGAGTTCATTCCATATGTGAACAGTAGGTTAATTTGTTCCACAACAGAAAACATGAGCCTGCGTCTGATGTGGCTCTCATTAAAATCCAAGTTTAAAAAATACAATTTTAGAGAAACTGATTCTTTCATTCTTAGTTTTATTCCAGTTCCATTTATTAAGATAAATGGATAAATGCATATTCCCAAAATATAAACAAAGTTCAAGACAAAAAACACGAGGTTCATAACCAAGAATGTTCTTTTTCTAAATTTAAAATATTTACAGAAATCTGAGTTAGTGCTAGTTTTGTAAAAGTGGAACAGTGTAGCCTGCTGTTCTACCGGATCCGATGATATTGGGATACTCTAGTTGCCTTGGTTAGGAAGGTTTTAAGAACTATTGCATGTCTAGTTACACATAAACATATTGCCTAAATAAAATCATACAATATTATCATATTGAGAAATATAATCTAAACTCTGATTATGTTGTACTTTGTGGATAGCTGATTTATTTAAACATTAGAAATATTTGTATAAATGTAATGAATTTGAGATTAATTTCAGCAGTATTAGTAATCATTGCTGCAACTGCTGGATGTGGAATGATGTCAGAGCTGCACAATAGAAGCAGTTTGAAGTTCAGCTGCCAGGATCAACACACAGGGCGTCACATACACTCAACTGATGCATATATAGAAACAGTCTTACCTAATCCGATGAGCGTTCCTGTAACCCACATAATCTCTGAAACAAGGCATGCCAGCGACAGAGCCGCTGTGGGAACTTTCCCGTATTTGATCTGGAAGGGGTCCATCATAGTTACGTATTTACTGTTCCGCATCGGCTCAGCGAAGAAGAAGCCACCTTCAGTTGTAAATGAAAACAATCACACGTCATGTAGCGACAAAACAAAACACATTCCTTTCCTTTTTTTTTTTTTTTTTTTGCATTTCAATTGACATAGTGAGCAGTGAGACATTCAACGAGGAATGTCTCACCAAGAGGTTAACTCTACAGAGTGAGACATACTGGGTAGGGTTAACCTCTTGGTTAAACATCCGCTTTAACCAAGAGGTTTGGTCTAAAACTGGGATCTCTATCTGTTGTTTGAGTAGATTTTTTTAACTGTCAGAACTTTTTTTTAACTTTTTTATAAAATTATACAAATTAATGCTTGAAGTAAGTGCACTTTTTCAAAAAAAATGTACCATTGTGTAAAAGAAAAAACTGCAGGATTTTGATTTGTTTTTTACAATAACACAGAGCAGAAGCAAGATCAGTCAGGGGTGGTGTGCCTCAAGGGTTGGTCCATGGACCCTTCTCTGTTCACATTATGTCGTCACTCATCACAGGATCTCCATTTACTGTTATGCACATCAAAGACAACCCTGCCTCTCTCTCTAGATTAATCCACATCACTTTTCAACTAAACACCAAAACCAAAAGCTGTTCCAGGTGGAACACCTCAACCGTCTCTGCACCCAACATTCATCTTTTTCCTCTAGGAAACAATCTTGGTGTAAGATTTCAACCCTTAACTTACAATTGAAACTCACATCAAAACAACTCGGTAGATTGGAGCCTGTAAAAGCAGAGGTACCAACTCAAAACTAGGATCTTGATATGGGGTCAAATATAACCTGGAGCCAATGGAGCTGCGAATCACATGAGAAAAGGCTGCTCGCAGCAGCATTTTGCAGAGACTGCAAAATGCTGTCTCTGAGCAGAACTAGTTAAGTTCTGGTCAGATGTGTGTAAGGTCAGATGAAGAAAAAGCAGGAATTAAAAGTTCCTGTTTAGGTTGAGACAGTGGAGATACTTTTAGCAAGATTTCTCCACTGATAGAAACAAAATCAAACCCAAGATTTGATCTGATTTTCAAGCACTTCCAAAAAGTAGATATTACAAAAACACCAAGAGGCTCAATGATCTCCTTTATTTTATCTTCATTTGTTTCTCTTTTTTCTTCATTCAATTTAAGAAAACTGTCACATATGCAGCTTTTAATGGAGTCCAGGCAGTTTAGCAAAATATGCAGTATTGAGACTTCATTTGGAAGAAAATAAATATACAATTTATTGACCTAAAATGGCAGGACAATGTACTACCATTGTTTGCATAACAATGGTAGGACAAATCCTTAAAAGATGATAGTATGGGAACCAGAGGGAGCAGATACAGAAAAAACAACATTGACCCGGTGAAACACCACACTGAACAGGACTGAAAGTTGTAACAAGAAGATTTATTTATTGAAAACAGAACCTGAAATACAAGCCCAAACCCTCAGCCTTGTCAGCAAGGTCAAAGGATCAACAGCACCCAAAAATGAAGTCAGATCTAGCATGACTGAATGTCTGGAACAAAATATCTGAGACTGAGAAGAGTTGGTTCATTAAAATTGATGAAACCCTGCCCGACAATAATCCTTTCATACGGTACTGATGAAGAGCAGCAGTTAATGGCTTCACCACAACTTTCTCTAAAATCAAGAACGAAGCTCTGAGATGGGCCTACAGAAAGAAATGGATCCACTCTAGCTTTCCTAAAGCCAGTGCATTACTAATCATCCACCTAACCAGCAGCTAGTGAAGCTTTAGCTTAGTGTGTTTATGACAGTTGTGTTGCTGCTACTGTTAGGAAAAGCTATTTGCTTTAAGATGAGAATCTGTGCTTGATGGAAATGACAGCAACATCTTTTGATGTCTCATCGCTGCTCCCATTAAATGAACAGCCTTGATTTGGAGGACTTTTTAGCCAGCAGGTACTTTAAATACATCAGCCAACACTGATGTATGCAACAAGTAGTGGTAGCACTCAGTTTAATGAAGTGGACTACTCTCCTGTACAGAGTGACGCGTATTGAGCGGCCCAGCTGAAGCTATAAATAATTTACCATCCACAGTCTAACTGATCATGACACACTCCGCCTGTTTCTACAGAACAACAGAGAGGAAATCTTACCTATTATGAAACATAGTGTTGCTGTTATCGGCATCACTGCCCAGGTCAGACCCATGGATGGGTTGTAGACAGCTTCAGCTGTGCCCACAATGAATCCGCCTCCAACCCATGTCGCTGAGTGACAGAAATACACACACAGCTTCACACAGAGGCAGAGAGCACCGTGGCAGCTGCTGCTGCCATGTGCAAATTTTTACTCACAAACTAACTAATAATTAAAAAGAAAACAAGTACAAAACAGTTAGTGGAAATGACAAATTTTCTTTTATGCTGTCAAAAAAAAGATCAACAAGAGTTTTGATTTTTATTTTCCTTTTTATATTTAAAGTAAAATAATACTCATAAAAAACATAATAATCGTAGATGAGAAATGTAAAAACTGATAATTTTTTCACAAGAAGAAGACAGGGATTGTAATATTTAAAACATTTACTGTAACTATTAAAGGAGCCATTTCTTCTGTACAAACACAAAATTTGGTCCCAAGTATATTTTCAACCAGAAAACAAAAACACCATGAACTTATCAAAATAAAGACATTGATTAAAAATATATATTAAATCAGCCTTCTTTAATCTCATCTGAGCTCAATGTCAAAAGGACTCAGTGCCACCAGCGGCTGTAGGCAGTGTTTGGCTAAATAAAGCCTGTGGCTGCCACTCACTGATAACATAGTTCAAGTGTGGAGGGGTTCACAGCACCATCAACACCGGTTTTTAACTTCATTTTAATCAGTAATTTATTATTTTAAACATGAACATGTAATACTGTACAGTGTACAATTGATTTTCATTTTCATATTCAAATGAAAATTGATTATCAATTCCCCACCTTTCTGGTTTCAATTGAGAAAATGTAGTTATATAAACATGCACGGATACCACTCTATTCTTGTTTTGGATGTTTTAATGAGAAAACGTGTTTGTACTGGAGTTTGATTTTAAAACAAATAATATGAAAGGTTAGATAAGATCAATTTTCTAGTGGAAAAACTGATCGGTAGAAATTAAAATTTCATTTAATTTTTTTGTTTTTTTTGTTTGAGATAATTAAAGGTAAAGCCACACCAAACAGAAACTTTAAATGTATTTATTATTTAACATGTATTTCCAGGTAGTTCTGTGACCATATCTTAATAGTAGGGGGCACTTCCACAATGACTTTTTTTCACCACTACAAAACAAGTGAAGATCATTTTTATATTTAAATACCACTAATTGATATCTTATAAGCCGTCTCCCATATATGGTTAATGACGACATATGTGAAGAATATTCCTTTTGTTGAAGTGTGAATGTTACATGACCAAACCGACTATTTTTTTCCTCATTACTTGTATTTTTTATGTTTTATACCAAATCAAACAAATAAAACCGATCACATTTTAAAATAAAAACTAGATAAGCACTTATTTTTTCCCCCTTTCGGTTTCTCTTAAAAGAACCTCTCCAAACATGACCAGACTGACCTGTCCTCCACCTGCATGCAAGTCGCACAGAGCAAGTTTAACAACAAACACCTAAGAACAGAAGGTTCTTTAGATCCGCAAATTTAAACCATGCGGATCTGAAATGTACATGCTCAAGAGAGTTAAGGGTAATTCGATTCTGACTCATTTTTATTTCACATTACACAGTTCTTTGAGTCTGATGCTACATTCTTACTGCAAGCAGTTTTTCTTTACCCGCATCAGCTTCCTGTTCAAATAGTTCCACTTTTGAAAGCAGTTTCTATTTAAAAACAGCTGACACTCTTAATAAATGGGTTTTTTTTATAGCAACACTCAATCGTCTAATTGTGGTTTATTGTTGAATCTAAATGATCATTAATGTATAACAGACCACACGTCTTAAGCAGAATACAGTAATATAATTTTTATTTTATTTTTTATGTAAAAATCTTAAGTCGAAGCAGAGCTAGGCCCTCCCCTCGTGTCCCTCTGTTCTTAATCAGTTACTCGCCTGTCATGGTGAAGATGCCGACCGCCAGATTGATGCCCCGGTTCCCCAGCAGAGCCATCTCCGTCTTGTCCCCTCGGCCTTTCTTTGCCTCCTTCTTGGACTTGACGGAAGCCCAGATGCCGATCCCGAGGACCAGCAGGTAGAAAAGAACCATCACGGCCACACCGGGAATGTTGAGAGCCATGATGAGGCGGCGGGTACCCTGATGAGGAAATGAGCGCCTGCCTGCTGCTGCACATGCCTTTCTGCGGTTACGTGACAGAGTACGGAGCGCCACAAGTGCCACAATCTAATACATTAAAAAAATAAAATAAAATCAGTAAATATGTATGTGAAAGTTTCAATAAACACGGTCAAGATAGACATTAAAATACAAAAACATAAATGAATACATTTTCATCCATCTATCCATTTTCTGTACACCCTTTCCCCTAGTGGGGTTTGGTGCCTAATACTAAATGTTGCTGCTGGTGCCTAATACTAAATGTATTTAGTCTCCAGCAAGACTTTTGTATATTTATTATAATTAGTTTTAATTTTAAAATGAATGCTGTATTAGTTCATTAACTAATTTATTTAACCGTTCTGGTCCTTCTCATTTGGCTGTTAAATGGCTCATGTACTGCAGCCATCTGCCATATTGTCCCTGTAATCATTCATCTACAAATGAAGCTTATTGCAAGAAAGTCTTCACTACTGAAAACTAAATACCAGGTCTCACAGCATCACAAAACCAACGCATTTCTGAAACTTTACAAAACTCATTTTAAGAAAAAGAGAAAACATTGACCCAGTGAAAGAAGTTCCGGTAATATCCACCAGTCAGAAAAACACGCTGTGATTAGATGTCTCAAATCCATGTTAGTCATAATTCTGTCTGCACAAACATATATTTTTAAGCAGGCTCTTATTTTGAAAGTGACCACTGACAATAAAAACTGAAACCATGAGCATACTGTTTGAGTTTCACTTTCCAAAATAAGAGACAAAAAATATTGAACTTTCCTAACTTTTTTAGAGGTACCTGTGCTAAATCTAAAAAAAGTGTGATTCATACATTTGCTCTTTTTATCATCAGCTATTTTATCTGAAAGCATCTACAGTAGAAAATGTTTCCTTTGAACCAGATATAAAAAATTACAGCCTTTGTTTTGATGAAGTTAAACTGAACTTGTTCATCATAATATGTCTCACTGTATGCGGCACACCTGTCTGTCTGTCTGTCTGCCTGCCTGCCTACCTGTCTGTCTATTGTCATCATACACTTTAAAAACTGAAATTGCATTTAATGCCACTTTGAATATAGGTAAATACACTTACGTATTCCTCAACTGTAAAAAAAAAATAATAATAATAATAATTACAGCTGCTAGCAGCGTCGTGCGGCCCTCGCAGCCAAGCGCCTCTCCGGCTTATTGGTGACCGCGGGGGTTCTCGTTCAGTTTCCAGCACCGCCGTCACCGCAGACGTTGTTGTGAGGTCTCCAGCACTGCCACCCGCCAGCCACCGCAAAAGCTCTGATGCAGTTTCTGCACCCGTCTACTAGGTGGTATGCATCGATGCGTTCGGCGGCGCTCCCCGACGATGCACAAAAAATGTGGTGCAGATCGGTGGATGTAGTGAGGCGATAGCTGATGGATTAACCTAGGGGGTGCAGTGGAGTCAAATTACATTTAAATGCTGTTGGGCTCTTTAGAGGTGAACAAAGGTCATACTTATCCAGTCTGGCGCCAGTCGGATGATCCATGTGTGATGTAGAGACGATCGTATGCACATGGCGAGGGACTGCAGTTCACCATTTCTACACCCCCATGCGGTTCAGTCAGCAGCCAACATTCACAGAATTAATCATCTTATCTTTTTAAGTCAGTTTGCACAGGATGAAACCCATATAAATAGTAGAATAAAAGTAAAACAGAGCAGAAAAAACAGGTGACTTCCTGTTGGAAATGGGCGGGGCTAAGGTGATGTCAACAATTGAACATGATAATGTTTTCAAGACTGGTCTTTAGACAGACATACAAAGTGAACTACAGCTGTGACCTTGCATTTGGAAGTTATTGAACCTCAATGTTTCATAGCGAATAGTCAAAGTTTGACAGTTAGCCACGCCCACATGCTTTGATGTATGAGAAATCCTTTGATAACTTTTGATCTTTGATCCCTCAAGTGAGCGCAGAGTGATTTTGAAGTCTGTATCTGAAAAACTGTAGGAGGAGTTCGTTCAAATGCGAAGGCTGTTAATGGCAAAAATGGGGTCAAAATTGGAACTTCAATCCAAAATGGCCAACTTCCTGTTGGCTTTAGACCATGAGTCTAAGAGACTATTTTGTACATCCTGTGTGCCAAGTTTCGTAATTCTAGCTTAAAGCATGGCTTGGGGCTGATCATTTAAAGTATTGTAGGGGGTGCTATGGAGAAATGAGGCCATGCCCAACAAAGTTTGATATGAATTCCTGTGGGAGGGTGGATAAGGATCCATCCTAATGAGTTTGGAGCAGCTTGGCCTGAAACTGTGGAATTCAGAGCCAAACATATGGCAACGGCGTTACAGGTCAATTTGCCATGCTGCCATGCCCACCTGCTCCATCAAAACAGGTCAGGGTTGGAATCCACAACAACACACCAACAAACACAGTTTCATGTTGATTAGGTCAAAGGGATAAGATAGCGACTGTTCACGGTAAAACATGACACTTCCTGTTCTCAGGGGGCGTGGCCTAAGTGATGCCATCATTTGACCATTGGGTATTGTAGGATACCCGATGATGATCAATCACTCTGTGAATTTTTTTTTCAACAGTTTATTTTTTCATGGCGAGTAGGTGAACTTTGACCCCAGGTAACACCCCTTCAGCATGCTCAAAATCTCACCGTTTTGATAACTTTAGATCGGCTATGCCTTATGACTGACCAAGTTTGAAGCCGATGAATCAAAATTCCTAGGAGGAGTTTGATCAAATGTGAAGGCTGTAAATGGCCAAAATGGGGTCAAAATCGGAACTTCAATCCAAAATGGCCGACTTCCTGTGATACTTGCACTATGACTTTTAATTGTAAATTCTGAGTGTCTTGGGGAGCTCTACAAGTGTACCAAATTCCATGTCTCTACAAAGAAGTAAGGGAATAGCAGAGGGTCTTTTGAAAATTGCTAGGCGGCGCCGTTGAGCCGTTTCTTTAGCAATTTTTGCATCGACCTTAATATAAGAAATTTTTAAACAGGCTCGACGCGTCTGCCAAGTTTGGTGAGTTTTTGAATATGAGAAAGCCCCCAAAAAGCCAATTCATTTGGAGGGAGAAAAATAATACGAAACAGTATGAAAACAATAGGCCTTCGCAGCTCTTTGCTGCTCGGGCCTAATAAGAAACAGTATGAAAAAAATAGGCCTTCGCAGTGTAGCAGTTGCAAAACGGATCAACGATGTCACACAGGACTCAGGACTCAGGACCCACACTGTGGGTCATGTTATAGGAATAACACACTCACATTCCTATAACACATTCAACCATCAGTATGCGCCATACTGATTGTATCCCAGCAGCTCAGCAGCTCTGTTAGGCAGCCTCTGCCTGGCTGCTGCAGCTACCTCACAGAACCTTGCTGTGTGCAACATTAATAACTATCCTCCCAGAACAATATTTAGTATCCAAAAATAAAAGCGGTATGAAACAGAAATAGCCTGTTGCAGTGCAAAGGTGATAACAGACATGTCAGTTCAACAAAAAGGTGTTTTGAGAAGGTTCATAAGAAATATAAAAAATAAATAAATAAAATTAACTCAGCTACAGCAGCACTTTGCTGCTCAGGCCTAATAATAAGAAACAGTATGAAAACAATAGGCCTTCGCAGTGCTTTGCTGCTCGGGCCTAATAATAAACTGATTGGCTGATAAAGGTGCAAAGGTGATATCAGACTGCAAAGCTGCAAGATTTTCTCGGTCATATAATGTTACACCATCATTGGGAACATGCTGATTTTCTCAGGATGCAAAACAATACTGCCTGGTATTCTGACAGAAATAAAATCCACATTTAAAGTATCTCTAAAGGTTTGCTGCACCCACTTCTAGTCTGCTAAGACTACAGACAGCTTAGATAACTTTAGAGCTTCCCCCACTGGTCAAGGTAACTTTATTTATAAGGTTTGGAATCCTGGTCCTCCAAACCAGGAGGACCAGGATTCATAGGCTGGTCAGACATAGGCTGTCATATTAAAAAGTGTTTTCTTTGTATATGACTTTGTATAGAACAGACCCCTAATTCAGAATTAAACAATCTGTACTTGCAGTATGTTCATAAATACATACCACAAGTATGCTACATGTATATATAAATCAAGTTAGTTCAAAGTGCTGCAAAACACATACAGAAAAGTTATACAAAAATGTTATGGTAACAACTGAAACATAACATTTTGTATGGTGGCATTATTACACATCAGAATATTTATCAATGTTCCATTTATAATGTTTCAAAAGCAATTCTAAAGCAGGTGTGTTTTAATTTAAAGAAATTCAGTGGTTCGGTGTTTTTACAGTTTATCCAGTACAATTAATCCAGATATGATTAATCACATTGATTAGTCACAATCAGTGTGACTCATGACAAACGCCTGGATGAGTTTCTCTAATGCTGAGACATTAGCCTTCTCAGTTTTAGCTGAAGCTGTGCGTTGACTCCAGATCGTTCTTTCTGGGCGCCCCTGTTGGTTCTGCATATACCTTCCTGAGAATTAATTAATTAAATAAGTTCAGTCACTTTGAGACTTTATCAGAGACTGTCAGATTGTCCCAGTTATCCTCTGACCCATTACAGTTGGGTCATCTCCATTTGTTATTTTGTCTTCTGTTTTCATTAAAAGTATTTCAGAATTATTCTTCTGTCCCTGTGCTGCTCTTGGCTCCTAAAACACATTTAAAAAATGTGTAATTGTTCTTACTGTCTCATCTAGTTTAAGGTGCCTGACTGTTTTCAAGCTTTAGCTTCCTATTTTATTCACCAAATACAGATTGTTGAGATCAGTGGTGGTTCTTGAAACAAAGAATTATGGTTCATTATTCAGGGTGGCATACCCTGAGGCGCGGCAGGAACAAAATCAACAAAACAACATTAAAATTTTGTATTTTTCAGTTGCACTCCAAACATCATAAGTTTGCACACTGTAAGAAAATATTTCTTTTTTGAGCAACTTGGCATTGAAGCTGAGATCTTACATGAAGATAATTTTTTTTTAAATCATCTGCTCAAACTGGTCTAATGTGAAAAACTAGATTATTCTATATCGAGACTAATTTATATAATTTTAATCTAAAGGAGCCTTTTAATACTGTTTGACTTTAGAAATGACCCTAAATTTGACCAAAGCATGAGAGGCACTAAATACAAATTGGACTGAATCTTGTAAAGATTAATTTCAACTAATAAAAAGTAATCTTAGTAAAACATATGGTTTAATTCAAATGTTAATTCTTAATTAAGTTAACTAATAATTTATTTATTTATAAGTAATACAAAACATTTGGGAAGCTTGTGCATAATGGACAAGGTGCATGCCTGTTAGGGTATATTCAGGATAGATTATTGGTAAACAATAGTTCTGCTTCTTACCTCATTTATAGCCATTACAAGTTAATGCCTCATCCCTAACCATAAGCTTAATCATAACCTGATTCCAAAACCAAATCTTAGCTCTAAAACTGCATTTTGCACACAAATTATGATTGAAAGTGCTTTTAGAAAGTCCTAGTTTTATGTTTATGGTGGTATTTTATGTTTATAAACACACCCAGACACTTGGTAGCAGGTGAAGCACCTTGAGAGAAGTAGCCTTCTTCAAATCTGATAAAACTGGTGTCAAACGTTTGTGCTATGTTTGTGCAGCAAATTTTTTTGTTTCTGCCACTATCATTTTAAAGATAAAGAAATGTTTATAGAGGTCATGAAAGGTCAAACAGGCCCCCCACCTTCTTCAAATGAGACAAAATGGGTGTCAATCAACTCAACTACTTTTGTGCTGGTTTGTGCAGCAAAAACGTTTGTTTGTGCCACTATTAAGATATTAAGAAAAATGTTTTCTAGGAGTCATCAAAGGTCAACCACTCTCCTGCCCCTGCTCACATTTAAATGTATTTATTTATTTGCACAATCTCAGCTCGGCGAAGTTGGTGCTTGTGTTTGCGACAAAAATTTTCATCTAAACTGCTTTGGCTTTGACGATATATTTATTAAAGTTTAAAGGTCAAAAGGTCAACCAGTCCCCTCACTTTTATAAAAACAATCCAATTTAGTTTAAATCAACTTTTCTCTATGTTTTTTCTTGTTTGTGCTGATAAAATGTACATTTGTGCAGCTATCATTTTAAAGATATTAATAAAATGTTTCTAGATCACTAGGTGTAATCAAGGCAAAAGATGTTTTGCGCCCATTTAGGTAAAGGGATCTGCCGATAACCCTAGGTCTATCTTACTGATGAATTTAGCGTTACCGAACGCTAAATTCCAAATGACTGCAAAATGACTGCACTGACCAAATTGGGTATGAATCAGGTTTAGTTATGTTTTTGATTTCAGAACCAGTTTGCTATAAAATCAGAACAAACTGGTAAGTTTTGTCTGATTTTGGAACCATCAAATAAGGGAAAGACCAACTTTGCCTGAACAATGCCAATTTTTAACATGTAGTCAACCTCAGGCTCCAAATGTTTGCATTTTTCTGGGTTAACCCTATAAAACTGCTGTTTTATAGGTCGTGCATCACCCACCTCAATATCATGTTCGATCAAGTGTGTGCACACTGGAACATCTGCAAATAAATCAGAGTGAGATTTTATCAACTGAACCAAATCAAAGCAATGTCCAAGTTTTCCAGCACTTCAAAATTCTTGGGTCAACCAGTTAAAATTGCTGAATTTAGAGAAGGCAACCCATCTCTATTCCATTCATTTTCAGCAGATGTCACTGTTTCACCAATACATACAGGATGAATTTCATCCATCAACATGATAACATGATAACATGTTATCATGTCGATAACATAAAATCATGTTATCATGTTTTATGATAAAACCTTATCAGAAAATATGATAAGGTTTTATGTAGTTAACATAAGGAAAAAAAGTAGTAACACTCTAGCACACATATGTCAAAGTCAAGGCCCACGGGCCGAATCCGGCATGCAAATTAATTATCTGTGGCCCCCAGGATGATATTTAGTTACTATCAGAACCGGCCTGCAGGCCACAGCCGCCTGCTGGTGTTTTGCACGCACCAACACTACATTCCCCACAATGCAACGGTAGCCTGCGAAGTCACTGCAGCAGGCACACAAGCGGCTTCATTGTTCATCAACAATCAGAGCAGAGGTCAACTTTCAGGTGCCTCCTCCTCAAAAATGGCTAAACATTTAGTGGACACTGAGAACAGAGGGTTTCAAGCCAGGTGGGAGGCAGAGTTCATGTTCATGGAGGTAAAAGGCAAACCTGTGTGCAGTGATGTCAGTAACACGTTAGGTGCAGCAGGGTGGCAGGTGAAGACGTGTGTAAAATATTATTTGCTGAATGTTAACATACACATACCATCTAGAAGACACCCAAAAAGCATTAAACAATCTCCCCTTCAATTTCAGTTCAACTGTAAAAGTGGAGACACATTGTTGATGTAATCATTATAAAAGAACTTGCTATTAAGTTTTGGCAAAGATCAATGTGATATTCACAGGTGGTGGAGTAGTGTTGTTAGCAGCTGCTGAAAGTAATTAAAATAGTTGCTTTTAATGTAACTTAGTTACTTTCCAAATCAAGTAATCAGCAATCTAACTAAATTACTTTTTCAAGTAGTAATCACTAATCTGATTAAAGTTACTTTTTAAAAGTAACTATGCCATCACTGCCTCTGTGTCTTCTGTGTGACGATAGTTTGGTTGTAGTGAAAGAATATAATCTACCACTATCAAACTTCTCAGAAACAAACAAAGACAAGAATATGCACATCATAGAGCAGCACAATAATGCACTTTCAGTTTATAATACATGCACTGTATTTATGTTACGAAACATATTTAATTCTTCAAAACACGTAAATTTTTTGCTGTATGCCTGTTGAAAATGTTTTCCCTTGAGGTTACTGACAGAGTCATAACAAAATATTGCTTTATTCTTTTAATATACAGAACATGCGATTTGTCATGGTAAAAATTACAATAAGGTCACATCTGCTAGTCATGTCATATGAAATGTTTGTGAACTCTCACCAAAAAAACTATTTGGGTTACATGTATGAGGTTGGAAGGTTGTTTTCCACAGCTGCGTCAGGACCAGACAGTCTCACCCCTTGTTTTTCTTTCTTTATCATTATATAAAAACTTACATGTTGTCTCTGCCTGGCAGAGCTTAGTGAGCTTGGTTAGCCTTTCATCCAGACTGGCTTGATTATTGATTGTCTTATGAGCTCTCTGTATTGTGCACAATGCATGAATAAACCTGAGTGACTGATTTTAACTGGACAGTGCTTGGAAATACTTTTTTCCACAACAATTTGGTGCCGTGACCCTCCCACCTTGAGTGATTGATATGATATATGAACATATAGACATGTTCTATTTATGCATTTTATGGTTGATTTGACATTTTGTTTCATCTGGTAATATGTTACTTTTTTTTCCCTTTATTTTCATCGTTATGAATTGTCGTTGTGACGTTGGTTTTAGATTGAGTTATGCAATTAGATATAAGTTTCTCTTAAGCTTGATTTTTGGGGGGTTTTGACACTGATTTTTTGAGTTTTTATTCTTTTGTCGTTTTTTTTTTCCTGCTTTTATTTTATTAATATTTTTCCTCCTTAATTATCTTCTGTTTTACTTTTTGTTTCTTAGGCTTTTATGTCTTCAACCTCCACACTTTTTCTGAACAGTACCACCTCCCTTGGCAACGAGGGGTTGCAAGATACAGTAAGTTTTCCTACCTCACACAGTGTTATTGTTATGGGATAGACAGGGTTACTGCCGGTAGGTTTTTCGTATCTTGCGTATATGTTCCTTTTGTTATGTCTTCCAGGATAGTGTTGTGTTATGTCTTTTGACTGAGAAGGGGATTGATTGTCTTATGAGCTCTCTGTATTGTGCACAATTCATGAATAAACCTGATTTAGTGATTTTATCTGAACTTGGAAAGTTTCAAATGAATTTTGAAGGAAGTTTGTTTTTGTCTGTTTGCCTGTTGAAAAATGGTTTCACTTGAAATTACTGACAGCTCCATAAGAAAAAATTGCTTTATTCATTTAATTATTAAATAATTAAATGTGTTAGGTCTTGGTTCAATAGGCTATGTACAATCATTTCAATATATTTTAATAAACGTAGAACCAGCCCGGCCCTCGGCTTGTAGTAAATTTGTTTTTTTGGCCTTCAGTGTATTTGACTTTGACGTCCTTGGCCTACTTGCACTTTCTGATGCTCTTTTTCGTGCATACCTTGCTTTATGTACTTGGACTTCGTCTGCTGGTGTCGGATAAGGATGGGACACTGTTGGCCCATCGCTGCCAACAAAATGCTAATAAATAAATAAATAAATAAATTGTAATATATTTTTTAAATGCATTTAGATTTATCATAAATACTGAAACAGTTAGTGAAACAGTATTCCACTCAAATAAATCTACATGTTCCATTTATCAGGCTACAAACGCACAACACTATTGAAGCTGGAAAACAGAGTTTCAAATGAATGAACAATCGCTCAAAATATCCCCATTCACTAAACAGAAAGAAAGCAAAGCAAAAATACTTTACACCAGCACACTCTCCTTTGTTCTCCTATGACCTCCTACGAAGGTTGAGCTGCTCATGCGGTCGTGTACAGGCTTTGATCCAAGCAAGGCATTTTTTCTGCTTCTGATTTTGGAAATCTGTGAATTTTACTACCACAAATATGATCAGGATACTTGACATCACCAGTATAGATACCCCACTGGCAATGGAGAACCATTCTTTTTCGATTGTTGATGCGAAAACTTTCTGCCGGTCTGCTAGTGCATGTCTGGCACTACATTAGCATGTACATTAGCTGAGATGGCTACCACGTGTGTATGTGGTAACCGCGCTACCATGAGCATCAGCCAATGAAATGCGGCCCCTCTGGTAAGGTCCATCACTAGATGCTTCTATCAAGCACAATGTTTGAAAAATTTCATGGCATGATTTTTCATTTTAATCAGGACCACGGCTGATCAATGGTACTGAAACAACAAATGGAGACTGTGGTTGATCAGGGCAGACTTTCAGAATTAATGAATCGTACGCACTAGTGCCTCTTAAGGTGGCTCTCCCCACTGAAGAAACTCAAATCAGGTTTTTCAGCAAGAGGTACGTCAGTCATTTTGTTTGGAACATTTAAAGAAAATGATGCAGCAAGTGCTGCTGGTTTAACCTGAGATCCATTTTGTTTCTGGATTTCAGCAAAGCACAGTGTTTCTTCCAATGATCTTTTCTGTGACAATTATTACAAATTTTGTCCAGATGACGGTTACTGCGGTCTGATAAAGAGCCTCCAGAACCACTCAGCCAATCTATGTGCTCTCTCCTAGTATCTTTATGTGTAACTTGATGACCTCTGTATCAAGTTACAGTAAAAACTAAACTAATATACCAGAAGCAAGTCACTTAATGCATCATAGGCTTTACATTTTGAGTCCATAACAGACTCTTCTGAGAGTCTGAGAGTCACAGATGCCTTCTTTCATCAAATTTAATTTCTCACTTTCTAACTTTAATCTTGCTAATTCAGTTTCCTGTCTTACCTTTCCAAAACAAGAGTCTTATCCAAATCTGCTTGCTGTCGTAAATCCTCCAAAGCTAACTCCTTTTCCTTCTCCTGCTGCATTCTTAATTTTAACATATTTCTATTGTTCAAACTCCAAAAGTTAGTTTACAACCAAGCCAAATCTTCAGGTCTTGAAGGCAACGACAAAAGACCCATTTCAAATAAATTCTATCGCAAATATGCTTTAACATTTAACATCTTTTAAATGTTTGTCACAACACATGTGCTCAGCAACTTTTACTAATTGTTCTCCAGAACACTGCTCCAGAAATTTTGCTGATGGACATTTATTAAAGTCTTCAACAGACACTTTTATAATTTATAATCACATTTATAATCACAAAACAGTGTTTCAAAGTTTAAGGTGGAAATTGCTGACAAGCTGTGCAATACAAAACAACAAACCTGAACCTCTGACTGCCTACCAGAAACTAACTAGCTCTTTGGAGATCAGGGATGGTGGGTACTTATGCACCAACTACCAATAGAGTGGCAAAGGCAACCAGAAAACTGGCAACCCCACCAGCACTGTAGCTGTGCTCCCGAGACAACTGCTCTGATCATATGATCTCACACTACTGTTTTTGAGCACATAAATCCCAAAGGTGAGGCATATAGGGGAATAAGCCATATCTAATTGTACAAATTGTACAAATTAGAACACTTACCACTGGACTCATCAGATGAAGTTGAAAACAAAGAATTTACCTCAAGCCAGAGAAAAAGAGGAGAAGAAGGAAAAAAAGATCTCCTCAAAACTAAACTTAAGATTCCCACACTATCTTCCCAGTTAAATTAACAAACAAGGCTTACTAATTAACAAAGAAAAAACTGCTGTGCAAAACTATAACTTAAATTTGAATAAGCCCCCAATTTGTTATGGTCTAGGCTCTAGAACCACAACAAATTAAAGGGAAGCAAGGTATGGGATAACTTAAAATTTGTTTTATTTAACAAAATAGAAAAGAGGAGAAGGTGCTTTAATTACCTCTGACTTTAAACAAAATGTCTTCCTGATACACAGCGTGAAGGAGAGAGGTGACCCCTGCCCTGCTCACCACACCGTTTGTGTGTGTGTGTGTAAGAGTGAACCGATACTGCTGAAGGAAAAAAAACCCTACCGTTCAACTGTTTTTCTGCATTATATATGGTATCACAACTAATAAGTGAAGAAAAAGATTGTGATTTCCTTAATCCAGGAAAACTTAAATTTTAAAATTTAAAATTAAAATTAAAATTTTAAACTTAAATTTTAAACTTTTATAGATTTTTTTCTGTAAAAAAACTGCAGATTTTTTTACAGAAAAAAATCTATAATCTGTCAATCACTAAATCTGTAATCTGTAAATCACTAAATATATCACATTTAGTGTGCTATATGTTCCTCATTTGTACATATATTTCTTAATAATATGTTACAGGCAGTAAACAGGTCTATGTGAGGCTACTCATGTTAATTTCAGCTTTCCCCCCAAAATAAAATGTGATTAAAAGTGAATTTGTGTTTCAAATCCTTTTTTTCCCTTTTCACTGCACAACCGTGGTCCAAGGGTTGCTCACAACATGGTGTATTATTTTGTTAACTTTAAAATTATGTGCAGCCTTTGTTCCTTGGTTCTAAAAATGCTGTCTATTCACTAATGTTCAAAAACAGTACACCTCTTGTAAGCTTATAAATGATTAATGCAAAGCATCAGTATGCATTAAAAGTCAAATCAGTCAGATTAAGTAAAATATCATCATACTCAAAGCAATCAAAATTATGTTTCTCTGAAAGGTAATTTGTTAGGATTTTTCTGTGTTATCATTCTTACATTTGACATTTATTATTACCTTAAATCATTAACCCAACATTATATTGTTATAGATTATATTGTGATTTTCAATTTAATGTATTCTCTCTTTCTGTGTGTATAAACTGACTTTGAGGCCCTTTCTTCCAGTGTCTTCATGTGAAACAGTTAACGGTGTGTTTCCCAGACCTTAACTCATGCTTCCAGGTCTTTTCTTATCAGCCGGAATACTCCCGACCTTGGAGGCTGCCTGTGTGCAGTGGTGACTGTCTCTGCTTTTTTTTTTTTTACTGTCTGCCTCCCTTTTTTTTGCTTGTTAATAAAAGAGAAAGCTGTAACCAAAAGTCTTTAGAACGCTCGGTGAACGGCTTGGAGGAGCAGTTTGCTGAGTCTTCTCCTTTTGCAAAAGCTTTTATAAAATTCACTCACGTTACCTGTTGTTCTTTTATGTAGATTCATAAATACCTATCATAATTTCTTCCAGACTGCATGAAAGGAATGATTGAAATATACTATGAAAAAATTTAATTTGCAGAATTCTGATAATAAAACTGCTACTGTGAACTGAATGATAAGATTTCATCTAGAGACAAAAGAAGCAACAATTAATTAGTAATCATACTACATAAATGACTAACAAGATCTGAACAAACAAGAAGTTGACTACCTCAAGGGATTTCTCACATTGGAGAATGAACTGTCTGATTTTCTTTAACCAGTTAAGTTTAACCTTACCAAATTTTTGGGGTGTCAAACTCCACTCCTGCTGCGACTTTTAGATGTGTCTCTGCTGCATCACACCTCAATAGAATAATTAGGTCATTAGCAAGGCTCTGGACAACACAAGGAGGAGGTAACTAAGCCATTTCATTCCAGTGTTTGTGTGGCACATCTAAAAACAGCAGGACACCGGCCCTTGAGGCCTCGAGTTTGACACTTGTGCCTTTGAACAAACAGGTGCTGAGTTGAAGCATGGGCCATCTTCTAAAGCTATACTCCGACCTTCCTTACTGTAAAACCAAACATTCTGCTTAAAAAGAGTTCAAGTGAACATCACTTAATTCTCATCCAAGCTTTGTTTGTACTCATTTTAAACAACTTGCAGGAATGTTTGAATAAAAATGCATTATAAGTTAATCTATTTAAGTTGAGTCCAGGCAAAAACTAAAATAAAATAAAAAGTGAACTATTTGAAAGTAATGAGTATTTTGGGTAGTAAAAGAATAACATTTTAACATACCCAGACACCACGCCATTTCTGCTCATGCAAACTGCAAACTGAAAAGAATACAAATATGTCAAATAATGATTTATGTAATATATGTAGTGCTGCCATTGTAGATTAAAATTTTGCTGAGAATAATATTTTGGATGAGTTTTGGTTACCATGGAAAAGTCTTGACCAAATAGCTTATGACTTTTAATGTCAAGATATCTTTGGATATCTTATCCATTTAAAAATGCATTTACTAAGCACCCAGATATGTTTGCCAAACTGTTGATCTTTTGAAACAATTGTTTCAGAAGATTCTCATCTTCTGGGAAGATGAGGTGACTGAGTTTTAGATACAAGAAAGCAGCTCATGATTCTGTTTGTTTTTCCAGCTCATGACATGACAGCAGATTTTTCTGACATCAATTCTGACTGAGCAGAACAGCACCAGCAAGTTTCCCTCTATGAACGCTAACTTCACAGAAATGGCTCCATGAGCTAATGAACCTTTAAGGTGTATCAAATTTTTTTTAAATGTGGATCTCATTAAAATGACTAAAATCTTTTCCTATCTGAATTTCAGAGTATAACTTACAACTTTCCTTTTTGGTTGAATGAATATAATGTAAATGAACAACTTTTATTTTAATTTATTAAGTATTCAATTGTTTGTGTGTGCTCAAAACAATAATGTAAAAAACAAAACTTACTACATACATTAAAGATGCATGGCCTCATTATTTGACATAGCTGTATTGTCCTTTTCAGTTTGCAGGTTTATTTGAGCTGAAAAGGAGTAATCAGTTTATCTCTGATTCTGGAAATGTTAAATTATGCAATGTTTGTAGGAGAATTTGGGTGACATTCTCTCTGGGACACGTGTTACGTTTTCTGTTCATAAAGTGTAGAATCAAAATTAAACAGGAGAGTATGTCATTTGGAAATTAAATTTATCAACCATGTCTTGTGAATTACATTTTTCTTGAACAGATAGCAACAGATGGACAGAAGCTTGGACCAAGCAAAGTATGTGTCACACTGCATCTCCATCTCTCCCCAATTCAATCCAAGAGCTGCTCTCTTATTTGTTATAGCCAAATATCTAAGTTCCCATAATCTGGGTGCCATCTGGGCTGTTCTTCACCTGGCCTGCAGGAACATTAAAAGGAGCTCAAATATGCAATTAATTCAACACTTCCGTGTGCCGTGCCTTTAAAATGAAGGTGACAAATTTAAAGATAAGAGGTGCTCTGGCATATTGACATTGGTTTGACATGCAAATTGACACTTCCTCCCTCATGGCCAGCTCAGGATGATCGGAATACATGAGAAGAGGATGTTCAGCACATCCAGGTCTCATTCAAAGCAGGTAGCTGAACTCTGGCGATAAGGAAGCTGCAGTGGCAGCTGGCTTCTAAGGAATTATACCTTGTGTCATGCAAACACTTTATGCCAGACTTCACTCTTTGTGAAGAGTGAACAGCACTCTTCATGTCTTCACGTGATATTTACAGCATATTTTATTATATTTTCTGCCAAATTAAGTTTTTGCTTTAACTACAAATAGCCTTGGGTCAGTAAATAATGTCTGGAGCAGAGGGAAGTTCACGCCTTCGTCACAGGTAAGAACAGAATAAAGTTTAGTTTTTCATATGCTGGCATGAGATTTCTTGAAAAGGGCTTGTGAATTTAAACTTGACTCCTACCTTGATGAATTCTACAAAGAAAGAGGATCCTCGACCTCAACCTCACAGGGGGTTGATATAAATGTCCATATAGGTAAGCCTATATGGGTGATCCACGCCAAGATAAACTTCAGAGATCACGCTATGACAACGCGCGCGAAGCGGCCAATGCGCAGAGACGCCAGCGGTCTGTTTGGTCCTCCCTGTTCAATGCATCAACTATAAAATTATTCTAAACCCATCTTTATTTCAGGAATAATTCTGCCCTCCTAGTGAAATGCTCACCGCTGAAGAGATGCTTTGTTTGTTAAAACAAACAAACAAAAAATTATTTTTAATAAAAACAAAAACACACAACCTTAGCCTGAAAGGAGAGGACGGGGGATGGGGTGGCACATAAAGCATAGCGCCCGCCAGGCTGGGGACTGGGGACACCCTGTAATAGTTAGAAGTCTGATCGTTCTCATTTCCTTTCCTGTATAATCTGCATTGCATTTATTCTAATGTAAGGTACACGTATTTCAAAGAAGAAGAATACTTAAAGTCCAAGAAGTACTTTCATTTGGAGTTTTAAAAAAAAATCACTTCCCAACTTCCTTTTCCAAATCGTATTTGAATTTCTGCAGTCATGAAACAATGCTTCTGTATGAAACAGATGGGATCTACCTTGTTTGGTAAGTGGTTTCCATATTTATTTATCATATTCTAACCAAGCATAAAAAGCCATATAACGTGTTACTGCTGTGCTTGCTATTGTGTGTGTATCATATCAACTTCGTCCTCCTTCATACCGACCAGGAGGCGCCATCATGACTTCTCAACTTTTATTATAAGTTTGATGTGGCCAGAAATATTTTTCTGTGTGAAATGTTACTTTTTTATTAGTGTTGTAGTTCCCTGTACCACAATGTCAACATAACTGCTAAGCAGGTAATCAGGAGAATTCGCAGACAGACCTTTTCGTTCATAGACTTCGTTCATAGACCATAGAAAAAAAACATCATGGTGTCAGTCCACATATCCAAATGTCAGGCGGACTGGAGCTAGTGGCAAAGAATAAAAATAATAGGAAGGGACAGAATGCGTATTGCCTTTTCCTATTATCTGGTATAGCGCATCAAATGGTAACATTTATGTTTGAGTTGTAGACAGTCCCTTTTAAAAAGCCAGGTTAAAAAAAATAACTGTATTAATACTTTATACTGTCAAATGTGCAAAGCTTATTGACATTTTCTAACACAGCCAGAAGAAGAGGCAGCTGGTAATGGGAGTTACACGTAATTTCCTTTACATTACTGGAGGTGCATACTATTAATAATGTACTATTTGAATATTTGCTTTAATAGTTTTGATTGAAGTAATGACTGCTTGTTTTTCATATGTAATTTCATGAAATGCAAATGAGGATAGGGTTGTGTGGTGGGTGTTCCGTCTGTTTTAGGAGTTGAAAGTAAGAGAAATGTCACCTGGCTGAAGACGTCAAACTTCAAAGCAGAACCCTAGGAGGATCGGGGTAAAAAGTGTTTGCCTGGCAGTAATTAGAATTGTTAGTTACAAAGACATAAAGTTTTTCATGGTTTCTTTCATTAGATTTTTAAAAAAATGCTGCTTCAATGTGAGTAGAAGTTTTCAAAACTACCTGCCTTTACGACAGTATTACAGACCTCTTAGAAATACATGACAATCAAGTTTTAATGGACAAAACTTGCCTAAATTAAATAAATTATGCTGATGTTTATGCAGGTTTTTAATTAAATATTTTTGTTGCAGGTGAACTGAGATCTATTCATATTCTGAGGAAAAGTCACAGATCCAGAAAACCTCTCTCATAACCAGCAGCCACAGCTCCCACATGTTTTTCACCTTTACAATCTTATCTAATTTGATGACCCACCAGCTGCTCTATGTTCACCTATGGCTTTTTAATCCACCCAATAACTTCAGTAACCGACTCCCTTCAACTGGAAACTCCTCTATCAGGTACATTTAACCAACATGTTAAGTTGGCCTGTGTCTATGCATCATCATATGTTTAATTGAATTATTTATAGATGTAAGGCATTATTGGGTTTTACTAGTAGACGACATGATGCAGTAAATCAGAAAGTTAAAACAGAACATCCACCACACAACCCTAACTTGTGTGGTGGGTGTTACGGCTGTTTTAGGAGTTTTCCCGCATTAATCCAGGTGAGCTGCAGAAGAGACTTATCTAAAGCAGGACAGAGAGTCCTGACATTCAAGAAAACATTCTTAGCACACTGGGTAAATAAATGCTTACAGAGTTATTTTAAATTACTGAGATTTATTTTTTTGTTATTCTTTGCAGACCATAGCATTCATTGTAACGTCTTCAAAGCCCTAAGAGGAGTTGAAGGAAACGGCCTTGGACAACCCCGCGAAGCTGCGAGCCATTCTGACCTGAATGACTCGCATTCACTGACCTGAATGACTCGCATTCAGGTCAGAATGCAACCTGAATGCGACCTTGAAGAGTGAGAATAGTTTCTCACTCTTCAAGTGAGAAACTTGAAGAGATGGCTTATTATTGTGAATGTCTTTTTTGAAAACCCACTGTATTAAAATTGATACTGTGTTTTTTTACTTTGGAAGGTTTCATTATTGTTTTTTTTGGTACATATATATGTGTGAAATAAATGTGATTCTTTTTTATCATATTTTGTCTTGGGTAGTCTTTAATGTTAGTATTGTAAAATTAATAAATTCTTTGCCAAGTGTAAGTGATTATCATAAATATTCCAATTTGCTACATGATCCCTAGGAAATGGAAGACAACTGTTCCACAAGAAAGCCTTGCATTCCAATGAAATTGCTGCCATATTATCATTTCCAGACATAGCTGAACTATATATAGTATTTTATTTTGACCTACTGCAAATGAACACTGAAAATTGTCAGTGTACCTTCAACTGAAAGCCTGCCAGACGTCTAATGGTATTTTAAGTTTTACCTCTGGAAAACATCACCAGAGGGCCTTAGGTGAACCTTCAACACAACATTCGGTGGACATCGTCTGAACAATGCTAGCTCAAGTTTAACGAGCATTTCCTTCAATTCCAAAGTTATGTAATATATAATGTTGATCATTAAACCTAATGTCGATGGAATACAATGAAGTTTGTGGTTATAATGTGAGAAACTTTAGAATTTTGTCACAATTAAACTAGACGATGTGTGAGCTTTATCCTTCGTTATTTCAGATGGTCATCATGACCTGCTGCAAGATCAGCTGAGAAACTTCACAGGAAGACATAAACAGGAAGAGTGTTGCCTCCTATGGCTGATGCCAGCACACAGCTCACAACTCATTCTGAAATCAGCAACTTCACCGGCAACAGCACTGTGTCTACAGCCGTACAAGTGGCCACTGTGATGAAGTGGTTGTCATTCGGCATCGGGTTGCCTGTCCTCATCCTGGCCCTTTATGCCCTCAAGAACCTCTCCAAAGGTTTGAAGCAATTTTTATTTTTTTTAACTTTTATTATACAAGACTAAATTGATATAACTCCACATGAGATGATTACTTATGCAAAATATGTAATAGAAAAACAAAGAACATTTTCTCTCAAATATCATTGGCTTTTGTTATAAATTTTTATATGTTTATTTTCAATAATGCATTTTTTGATCCAGGCTCCATGTTTAAAGTGAAAATGGTTCAGATGAGTTCAGATGAGCCTAAAAACATGAAACTGTGACACACTGAATCTTCTCTCTGCTTGTTTTTTTGTGTTGAATTTTGATGCTATTGTTAGTCAGTTGCTATGGCAATGCATCAGTGTGTAATGTGGTTCACACAGAGAATGAGGAAAAAAAAACACAAGTGGTTTTGAGTTGTTCTTTAACAGTTTTTCTGGATTGTTGCAGAAAAACTGCAACCTGCGCCACAGGTTAGTCTGTGGCGCACTAACCTGAATTAATAACCCCAACATCTCCAGGTCTTGTTTTGTGCACAGAATTGAAAAGAATCGCCTTCTTGTCCTCCAGCATGTGCGCATGTGTGTAATTTCCATATGTCAACAATAGCATGTAGCATGTCTACAGATAAATAGTGGGTCAATGCCTGGACTAATGTTGATGCATCATGGACATGTGAGTTGTCTCTGCTGCTTCCCACTGTTCAAAATTGTTCTTATTGACACGTTTCTCTGATTTGGTCTTGGGAATTAACATGTGCCAGGTTGTTTGTCTCTGCGGTGTGATACCAAGCCTTAATGATAAGATAGAATATGTGAAATCTTGTTTTCAAAGAGTGCATAATGTCATCCACCCCAACAAGCCTTTGGAAGGGAAACCGGCCCACAGGTTCTCTTCTACACTTTACAGTTGGAGCAAGATCATTTACCACATGCCCATCGTTTGCTTTTTTGACAAACATCTCAGTAAAGTTTGTCAAATGGTTCCAGTTACATTCTCAGTAGAGTTTACCAAACATCATATAGTTATACTAGTGATAATAAGAACAAAACTGTTTTTTTTTTTTTTTAATCTGGTATTACTTCCAAAGCTATTTCAACCTGTCTGTACAAAAAAAAGACAGAAATATTAGATACATCATTGCCTTCACAGTTGACATGTCTGCATGCTGTTAGCATGTAAAACCAAAGTTAAATTCCTTATTAATGCTGTTTCTAATTGAGAAATGTTGGTAGGATCTAATAATGATGAGATACTAAGCCCAAGATTCCGATCTTTTCTGCAGCTATAGCATAGCCACAACAGATAAATTGTTTTCCTGTAAGCTGTTTCTCTGGTTGCAGCACTAAGCCTCCTGGATATGATTGGTTGTTGTTTGGTGCATTTCTTCAGACAGCAGTAGCAGCTCAGGGAGGAAATGGAGGAGGTCTATCTTTATCTATTTCATAGCAAACGTGGTTACAGTTTTAAAAAATGTAAAACACATGTTCTTTATAAAAGTGACATGTTGCAGCTTTAAAGAAGTTATTGGAGGTTACAAAAAGCAAAAAGCTGTGCCTGTGTGAATTGCTAAAAATCTTTAGCTCCGAAATATTGGAATTTGAACTTTAAAAAGTTTTCTGTACAAGGCTGGCATCTTTATCAGCAATAAATTTATCCTTGTCTGCATTTGATCAAAGATCTTCATCAATCTCAAGCTGAAGACAAACATTAAATAACCAAATAGTCCTGTTTATTTGAAGCCTAGGCAATATATGCAATTTTCCAGAATAAGTTATGTCCAACACTGTGTTTTCTTTCTAGGTGAGAGCAAGGTTCCCATGCACATCATGTTCCTGCTGGTGTCGGACATCATCAGCTTCTTCAGTCGTCCCTCTGTGGATTATAGCATGGAAACTGACCCAGTCTTCTCCAGAAATGGCACAGACATCATCTTTTACTTTGGGGTCATTTCCAACATCGCCCTTATGCTATTCATAGCCCAGGAGCGCCATCTACTGGTAGCCTACCCACAGTGCCTTGGCTGTTGCACCAGTATCAGGCAGTCACCTGCCGTGACCTTCCTGGCGTGGGCCAGTCCTTTCGCCATGCTCACCCTCGCCTTGCTAGGCTACAACCTGTGGTTTGCCGTCTCTCTGCTCGCTCCTTTTCCCGTCCTCCTTTTTTTCGCTGTGGATTCCTGGAGGGCCCTTCACTGCTCCCAATCCAACCCGCCGAACCCAGAGAAGAGGAGGACAGTGTTTGGCATCGGGGCAATTTGGGCCAATTACACTTTCCTTTATGCCCCCTTTATCCTCAGCATCCTCTTGGAGGCTCTGTCCTTCAAGGACAAAGTCCCCTACCTGGGACTGGTGTCTCACCTACTTCTCTACCTCAGCCCGCTGGTAGACCCCTTCCTTTATATCTTCATGACCAAGGGTCCAAAAGAGGTACTGCGAGCTCTACCCTGCTGTCAAAAATTGCAAAAGAAAGAAAACACAACACTCGCAGTAGAAACTGTGGCTGAAACTGTAGAAACAAGACTTTGAAGACATGTATGTTCAGTAGAGATTGTGGTAAGAATCATGTGGGATGAATTAAACCCTTGTTGGACTTATTTAATTAACAAATAAAATTTAATGGAAGATAATTATTTACATATTTAGGACTAAAGATGCTATTAGTTGAAAAATATGCTCAAAAATTCATCAATCGGAACAATATCAGTTTCAATAAATCTACTGAGAAATATTTATCTCCAGATGAACCTCAAATTAGGAGTAAAAACTATTCACCTACTGTGGCTTAATGCTGGAACAGGACTGAATGTCTTTTACAATCTTAAAGCAATTTTTCTTCTTGTTGACAATGAAAACTCGATGCGTTCATTGGTCAGATTCTCCTTATTTAGAGTTTCAGTGTCAGGCGAATGCTGTAGATTTGGTTTCTAATCATTCTTTTTCCTTTCTGTTTTTTTTTTTTTTTTTCTTGAACCTGTGATCCTCGTCTATGGTCAGATTGAGACCAAGTGAAGTAAGAACCTAGCAAAAATGTTTTATAAACTTGACTACAAAACTACAAAAAAAAAAAAAAAAAACCTACAAAACTACATTTCCAAAAGCTAAGGCTTTGGATCACTGATCAGAAGGAATGACCTAAGGGTGTTTCAAGCTTGAAACACTTACTTGTTTCAAGCTAATTTATTAAAGGCAAAACTAAAGGTTTAATCTCATTAAAATGTATCAGGATAAAGTTGGCAAGATATGAACAGTTACATTAGCAGGAAGGATTCCTGCTAATGTAATTGGTATAATTAGTATTATACCAATTACCAATAATAAAGTGAATTCAGCAGTATTTTGAAACTGGCATAAAAAAAGGTATCAAAATAATATCAGATCTATTTGACAATAACACATTGATAGCCTTTGCCCAGCTTCAAAATAAATTTGGCCTCTCATCCAAGGATGAGAGGCTTGGATGAGAGCCAAGCCTCTCATCGTACAAATTCGTCACTTTGTAGCATCTGGTATGAGGGTGTCGCAGGACCGACCCTTACATGTTTCCAGGGCCAATAGAAAAATACCTTATCAAGTTTACCTCAAACAAAAGGTTTGATTTCAAGATTTTATGTTTTACAATGAAGTGCTCATAATGATGTTGGGAATGTCCTCAGACATTGGTAGGGGGATATGGGCAAGGTCAATGGGACAGAGGTTTGGAAGAACTGCTTTAAATTATTCCATTCTTTGTTTTTTAGTAATAAATGTAAAGAAATTCAATAGATAATAATACCTAGACAGCAGGATTCCACTTTTGATCAGTGTGAATCCCAGAAATATTTTTTTCTGAAAAGCATCAAGCATTTTTTTTGACAAATATGAACAGGTCTTTTTGTCCTTTTTGGTCATTGGCCCATCAATGACATCTTTAAGGACACTAAGGCTCGTTAGGCTGTTCAGAGTTCATTTGTGAACTTTTGAGTGAGTCATCAATGCGATTAATTTTTGATTGGCCAGCCACTATTTTTGAATATATTTATTTCTGAGGCCTGTGTTTATTAATGATAATTTAAAAACATATTTTTGTACTAACAACATCTCTGCCTGATATTAAAATATGCTTGATATGAAGGTTTTAAGGATGGTACAATGTGTCGAAGCTGGTGTTGCATTCTAAGAACTGCCTCCAGATGTGGACAAACAGGCTTTGTGTGTTTAATTCCTGCATGTTAGGACTTTCCTGAGCTGCTCTTCTTGTCTACCCTCTCTCGTGAAGAGAGAGCTGAGCCAAAAAGCAAAGCTCTCGATTTTACCGATCGATCTATGTTCCTACCCTCATCTACGGTCTTGAACTTTGGGTCATGACTGAAAGAACGAGATCTCGGATACAAGCAGCCAAAATGGGTTTTCTCCGTAGGGTGGCTGGGCTCTCCCTTAGAGATAGGGTGAGAAAATGGTTGAAAGGCCATTTTGTCCCTCCCGTCATCCGGGAGGGACTCAGAGTAGAACTCCTGCTCCTCCACATCGAGAGGAGCCAGTTGAGGCTCGGGCATCTGGTCAGAATGTCTCCTGGACGCCTCCCTGGTGAGGTGTTTCGGGCACGTCCCACCGGGAGGAGGCCCCAGTGAAGATCCAGGACACACTGGAGGGACAACACCTTGAGAATCCCCCGGAGGAGCTGGAAGAAGAGGCTGGGGAGACGGAAGTCTGGGCCTCCCTTCTTAAGCTGCTACCCCCACAACTCAACCCCGGATAAGCGGCAGACAATGGATGGATGGATGGATAATATATAGATTTGATAATGTATGTTTAATTGTTTCTTATGTGGACAAAAAAATAAATAAAAATTTCCTGGGGGCCCCCTCGTGTCGGCAGTGGTTCTGCATTGCACAGCAAGGCAGCACTGCAGTTGTGCGTTCCCTCGCAATATGCTGACTGCAACATTTGCTGGTCTATTTTGTATATGGTCACAAATGTCAATTAACATGGGTTAAATTCGGGGAATCTCATCTGTCCGATATGTGTGTCAATCAACTCCAGGCCATTTCTTTGTTCTGTCACAATTATCAATTTATTCCATTTTGGTTATCATGCTTCAAACTTTATAAGGACTGCGACACAGACTGACCAGGCCAAACAATGCACAAGTGCCTTTTTCTCATACTCACAAGACCAGCATACCAGTTACCTTCCCATTCATACTTGGTGACAATCACGCCCACATCTCCAAACCCACCACCCAAGTGTCAAAGCTGCGGGCTCCTGTCATTTCAATAATTACTTATTTCATTCATATAACTATTACAGAGCCTGACTGAAAAGGCTCTGTAATAGCCTTATTAACTCTTTAGTTAGTTAGTGATTTAACTGCATGATTATGTCTTGAGATGGAACTGCACATGAAAACGGCCCTTTAAACCATTCAGATCAGCACAATAGAGCACAATAGAGACACAATCAAAACTGTCATATGACTCATTACCCATTCCTACTTACAGAAGGTTTCTGTAAGTAGGAAAGTTAAATTGTAGGTTTGTGGTGCATTTCTATACTAAAGAAAGAGATGAAAAACTTTAGATATTTCACAATGAGATATTAACATACATGGAAAAACCTCACATAACCTTTAATAAGCAGAAAGTATGGTGGCCACCGTAAGAAAGGCTTACAGTATTCAATTATGCCACATGAACTGATCAGTGCAGTATTGCAAGAAAACGCAAAAGTTTTGCGAGTGAACACAAAAGAAAAAAAATTCCCCATGTCACCTCAAGGACTCTGTAGAAAAGAAAGAATAGAAAAAAAAGCCAAGATAAGGGTATGTTTTAATATTTCTTGGTTATGTGATGTTTATCAGAAAGATTTGCAGAGCTGCTAATGGGGTTGTAGCTTGATAGCGACCTTGAGCGGTCCAGTTCAACAACCGAATTAATATGTTACAATGTTTGTATTTGTCTGAAACTGAGTTTTAACTTTAAATGAGTTTATTCTCATGGCTGGCTCTGTACATTTCTGAGGGTTTTGTTATTAAACAGCTTGTTTAATAACATTTAATAACATTTACAACTTCTCAATGTTGTACGTGATCTAGCAAAATGTTTTTACATCAGGCTACATGGCTACTACATTGATTTATCAATGATCTACTCTAAGCTGTAGTTGGCAATACATATTAGTTTGCTGCTGATAATTTATACATCTAAAACAAACATTATTTTTTACATCAACCCATGAGTTATGTGAAACTTTTCCAATTAAAATTGTTTGAAGGCACAGAATCAGTCCCGTACTAATCCATATTCAGGAGAGAAAGACTCACCTGGTATAAATAACATTTTCAGCTATTAGAGTTACACTTAAGAGAATTTAATTTAATCAAAAAATGTCATGAATAAGTGTGTATGTAGTCCAACTTAAGTTGGGCTGCACCAATTGCAGTTTTCTGGCCGATCGCCGATTACCAATCTTTAAAAAGCCTGACCTGCCGATTTTGATTTCAAACAATACAAATATTTTTGTCTGAAATGTTGCAAAATGTAGCAAGAAAGTCGCTGAGTCGGCAATATTGGGGTGAATTATTGCAAACATGCAGACATGACCTGATAGGCCGGTCTGTCAGTGCAGGCCCAGTGGCATGGGCAGGCATTAGTGAGCATTGCACGCCCACAAAGTCAGCAAACAGCTTCCTGGATTGGAAGCTGTTTGTTGTTTTTACCTTAGAATGGGCAACTTTCTGGTCCTACATTGATTTGATACAGTGGGTACTTCCGCACTTCCCAAAACTGTGGCTTCTGTCACTTTTTTTTCAGCTGTTAAAACTGTTTAATCTCTTGTTAAAGAGATTAAACAGTTTTAAACTTGCTTTTTGAAAGCTGCCTTTAAATGCACCATGAGCGCTACGACCCTTGCGCTGCTTTTACACCTGTGTGGTAGCGAAAGAGACTTGTTGCTCCTGTGCAGAGTTTCACAAGTGTGTGTTAGAATCATGGCAGCAAACCAGCAAAACAAAAAGAACTTTGCAGTTTTTTCCCCCAAATTGACCGAGTGAGTTGAGTAATGCTGTTGCATACAGGTAATGTTAGCTAAAAGATGACTAGCTAATACCACCTTAAGCTTGTTAACAATCATTTTAGCAGGTGTGTGAATGATTTAATGATCTGACTGTTGATTGCAGCCTTATTACATTGCAACATTATTAACAGAACTAGAGGGCCCCAAAACCAAATTTCGCTTAGGGCCCCATGGAGGCTTTGGTCGTCCTTTGTTCATGGAGCTTTCATATCATAGACACAAATGCACTATACGCACACGCACACACACGCCCTACACACACACACACACACGCGCACCACGCACACACACACACACACGCACACCCCCACACACACACACACACACCAGCAGCAGCACTCAGGCTGCACAAAGCTCGGGTGTTGCCTTGACTACAGACCTCAGCCTCATG
>CAEGAD010065270.1:0-21043 GCA_903067055.1 Poeciliopsis paucimaculata
CTACTCCAAAGGCTTCCACAACTTAATTAAAAGAAATGAGGATCCCTTCCTTAAAAAGACATATTAAAAAGATATTTCCAAAGAGAAAGTACCTTTAGCCACCCATTCCCCAAAACCTGCATCCAACATACCTGGAAAAAAGTCAGGGTTCTGGACAGAGGGTGTAAATTAGGATGTTTTCCCAGTTCTTCCCTTGATATTTTGAATCGCCCTCGAGGCCTTGACTGGATTCACAGTGATTGGATTGTTACAGAATTTGTTTATTGTTTTCATATTTTTAAGAAAAAGTAAGGCTTTTAAGAGGGCAGTCACATAACAAGGCTTCTACATCCAGCCACACTGTGGATGAATTTCCAGATATCCACTCTTGGGCATTTAATGGAAGAGAACTCAATCGATAGTTTTTGTGGTCTGGAAGATCTAAGCCTCCAATGTCTCTTGGTAGCTGCAGTGTTGACATTTTTATGAATGCCTTTATTTTGGCCCAGATAAAGGAACCAAACCAACTCTTTACTTTTTGGATCCAGCTTTGAGTAAACATAATAGGAATAATCCTAATTGGGTATAACAAGCGAGGGAGAATGTTCATCTTAAGAAGCAAAATTTTGCCCTGCCAAAATATGGGAAGACAATTAAGATTGAGCTTAATTTTTTCAAATAATGGGACAAAGTTTGTTTTGAACATCTGATCAAAGACAGGTGTGACAAATATGCCGAGATGTTTAAATCCTGCAGGGAACCAGTTAAAAGGGGAACTAGGGATGTAAAGTTGTCTACCCAAGGGCATGACCTCGGATTTGGAGAAGTTTATTTTGTATCCTGAGAATGAGCCAAACTGATTAATCATTGAGATGACTCTTTCGACTGAAGTGGTTGGTCTGGAGAGAACGTACCACTTCAATGGGATCGGATAATTTCTTTATCTGATCAGTGTTGACACCGATTACAGTGTGGTCACTACGAATTGCTTCAGCCGGCAGTTCAATTACAAGGGTGAATAAAAGAGGCGAAAGGGGCAACCCTGCCTGTTTCCCTTTCCCACCTCATCTGGACCTAAGCCCATTTGTAATAACTGTAGCTAAAGGATGACTGTAGAGGACTTTAATCCAGCTGATAAAGTTGAGACCCAGCCCAAATTGGTGCAGAGTATGAAAAAGACATGACCATTCCACGCGGTCGAACGCCTTCTCTGCGTCTAAGGAGATTAAACGATCGTCCATCGCCTGCCGCTGACACAGCTGAATCACATTCAAAAGACATCTGAGGTTATTGCAGGAATTATGACCCTTGATAAAACCCATTTGGTCTGTCCCTATCAAAAGGGGTAGAATGTTTTCCAAGCGTGTTGCTAGAATTTTGGACAGTATTTTCAAATCTACATTAAGTAATGAGATGGGTCTGTAAGAGAGGTTTTGATATCTGAAGAATTAAGGATATATTTGCTTCCCAGAGGGAAGGGGGGAGGACACTTGTACCAAATAATTCATTCAGCATGGATAAATAGTGTTTTGACAGCAGATCCATAAATGTTTTGTAGAATTCTGAAGTGAGCCCATCCAGGCCTGGTGCTTTCCCTCCCTGGAGAGATCTGATGGCTCTTTCCACCTCTTTGTCTGTAGAGTTCTGCATCAGTATTGTGATCAGTGAGCACCGGATGGCATTGAACTCCCCCAACTTAGACTGCAATGTTTTTGGGGTTTTTTTTACATATTCTTCTTCTGCAAGTCTAAGCTTTGTTTTTCCCTGCACGTATATGATATTATTAATCCTCTACTAAATTCCTTAGCTGTGTCCCAGAGCAAGGATGTGCTGCTAACAGAGGGAGAATTGAGGAGACGTTTGAATTCTGTTCTAAAATATTCCACTAACTTTTCATCCTTTAAATTTTAATCTCCAGTAATTTGATTGAACTCTAGCATTTTTAATGGTATAATTTAGATGCACTGCAGCATAGTCAGATATAACAATGTGTCCTATTTTGCATGAAGCGACTTGTCTTAAAATAATTTTAGAGAGAAAAAATAGTCAATGTGGCATTTGTGGGGGTTGGAGTAGAAAGTGTATTCCTTTCCAGCAGGATGGGGTTTTCTCCATACATCCACAAACCTCAAAAAGATCAAAAACCTGTTTAGATTTCCCTGAAATGGACTGGGGTCTATCAATTAATGGATTCTTAATACTATTAAAATCACCTCCTACAATAACATTTCCAAGAAAGATACCTGCTGAAAGATACAAGTGTTGTCATTAAGAATGTTAAGAAGTTAATAGGATGTCTCATGGAAAATAAACATTCAATATGGCCAATTCGTCCCCATTTATCATCAACAAGTACGTACCTCCCATTTTCGCCTTTAATACATGCTATGACTTTAAAGGGCAAAGAACATTTAATAAGAATTCCACCTCCTCCACTTTTGTTAATGAAAGAGGAGAAAAAACATGTTCAAAACCGCATTGTTGCAATTTTAAATGTTCAGAATGGTTTAAATGTGTCTCCTGCAGCAGCGCTTTATCTACACCTTCCTTCTTAAAAGGACCTTAACCTTCCATGTAAATATTTTTAGCATTTATAATCCAGAGTTATAATGCAATACAATGCCACCCAAATAATGATTACACATAAGGACTGCAATGTGCTGAGCAGAACAGGAACCAGCCAAAACAAACAGATTAGAACCAAAATAAAACAGAAAAATGTCCTTAACCAAGCCTATGTGTTTCATCTCTCTGGTGAGGACAGAGAGATGAGGTGGACATCTCTCATCACAGGTGGACAAACCAAGAAGATAAAGTCCATCGCATATCCATCGTTGCCGCGCACCACTAAAGATTACAAGGAAATACAGCTGAGCAGATCAGATTGAAAAGAGTCATATTCATAATTGCTCACATCACTTGTCCTTATGAAAAAGGGAACAAAAAGAATCAAAACATACTTAGAGATCAAACCCGTGACACCGTCTGGTCTACAGCGTTTGCCTCCATAATCTTCCGCTGGCGTTATTTCAGACTAAACTGTCCATAAACTCCATTGCTTTATCCGGCGAAAGAAAAATCTTTGCTTCCCCATCGCGCACAATCCTCAACCCGGTCAGGTAAAGAAGGGAGTACTGGATCCCTGCCTCACGCAACCGTTGCTTTACCACCTCAAATCCTTTCCGCTTGCACCTGGTGTATGACGAGAAGTCCTGGAAGAACATGAACATGGTCTCCACTTCCCGCATGCCATGCAGCTTCAAAAACCTGCTGTTGATCCCGGTAGTTGTGAAATCTGATCAGCACCGGTCTTGGTCTATGTGCAGGCCCGGGCTGTGGAGCCAGTGTGCGGTGCGCCCTCTCGAGCTTGATACGGCCGCTCTTGGTCTCGACTCATAGAAAATTTTTCAAAGAATTTTAGGACTCCATGGCCAGTCTCTATGCCCTCTTTTGAACCGAGCACCCGAATATTATTTCTCCTGCCTCTATTTTCAATGTCATCATTTCGTTGTGCCATCGTGAAGGCCTTTTTCTCCAACGTTTTTATGCGGGCCATAGCTTGGTCCAGGCCAGGTCCTCTGAGCTGCAATCCTGTCCTCCACATCTTTATTGCGTCTGACCAGCTCCTTCATCTCCGTGGCCTGGCTCTTAAGCATTTCAGCCAGAATGTCTACTTTTTGGGAGATAACTGATGAAATATTCCCAATGATTTCCTCAATAACTTGGCGAAGAGCACGATCGAGTGTGGTGACCCCACCAACCGCTGGCAGCTCAGCAGCTAGCTCTGTGTTAACCATGCTACTTAAGCCAACTAATTGAGACTCTACTTCGCTGGTCTTGTTGGTTTTCTTTAGGATTTTGGGTGGCATTGTGATGAGGTGAGTCGGAAGAGCGTTTATCTGCATTCGTATTACCACATTCAGTTGAAAAGACTTAGTAAGAGGGTGGTATTCTGCTCAAATATAGAATATATGGTGTGCAGCTCAACGAAGTCGATCACTTGCTACGCCGCCATCTTAAAAAACCCTTTTGAGTCTTTTAATGAATAGACCTCACCACAGTGGCCACTTTTCATTGACTGATGCCCATTCTACGTAGTAGTTGCTACCTCGTGCGTGGCTGTCTCACAAACACGTTAATGTACATGCATTAGTAAACACAAGCTAATGTAGTGCCAGACTACGTTGTAGACCGGCAGAAAGTTTTCGCATCAACAATCGAAAAAGAATGGTTCTCCATTGTCAGTGGGGTATCTGTACTGGTGATGTCAGGAATCCTGATCGTGTTTGTGGTAGTAAAATTCACAGATTTCCAAAATCAGAAGCAGAATGTCTTGCTAGGATCAAAGCTTGTGCACGATGCATGAGCAGCTTAACCTCCGTAGGATCAACTAGAACTGGTTCTAGTTCTAGTGCTGGTGTAAGTATTATTGATTTGCTTTTTTTCTGTCTGAAAAAAGAAAATCAATAATAAACACATCCATCACGAACACCTGTTAGCCAAGTAGCATAATGGCAGTACTGATACTAATTCTACACATTGAAGTCTCTCTGCTACACAGTCTTAGGTTAGCTAAACACATCAATATGCAATGTGTATCTGACATGCAGTAAAGATTTTATTTTAGCAGAAAATGCTTTTGACTAAACTGTTACTTGTGTTAGTCACTCTAGCACCAAGTACAGTGTATCAGGCCTTGGCACACTCAAACATTTGCCAACAAACAGCAGGGATCACTGATTACAAAAGTAACCTACAAAACAATGAATGCCCGACTTAACCAGCCTTGCTATAACAATAGGCATCAGTGATCTTGTCCATAGCTATACTGATGCTGAGGTTTAGCACTGCCGTTTTCCTCATTAACCGAAAGCATTTTGCTGTGCCGTGCATCATGTTGGAGGCATCGCGTGGATCAAACACCTTGATGTCATCTAAAAAAGATGACATGAACTTGTTAGTTCCTCTATTCATTGTTGTAGCTGATATTTGGTGAAAATCCGGCAGAAATGATGCACTAATCAACTCAGAAATACTTTATCAGTCCAAGTGGAAGATCCCATGTTTCCATAGAAACAAAGCGCAGCGAGGCTTTGTTTGTGAGACTTGCGGTCACGTGAGATTTTCTAGGCCGGTTGTGGGCAGAGCTTGATAAGGTCCATCCTGTTGCATCTGTCACAGAGCAAACATAGTTTAAAACATGGTGGAAATTTAACGTCTACATTTTAGATGGTATATAAAAAGAATCCACTGGAATTTCATCTTACAGAGATTGAGAGGATAACTTGAGGAAATAGCTGTATGGTTTGGTAATATGTAATTTCATGGTTTTCTATTCTTAAATAGCTTACTTCTGATGCAACTTTTAGGGATAGAGAGACCAGGCTGTTAAACGCTGATGAATTATAAAGCAATCATTATATTTTTTTAGATATGAAATCATAACCGATCAGTTTCCAAGTTGTTCTTCTCCAGCACTTCTACGGCAGAATATGAAAGCCAGACGAAGAGATTTTTTTTTTTATTTGACCTTAATATTATGACTTAAGTAAGTTAGAATATTATTACAATAAAGTTGTGATGCTACTAACAGAATAAAGGCAAAATATTACCTGAAGAAGTTTCAAAATTACTTGAAAAAAGTTGTGTTGATAACTTCCTTGCATTATTGCGACTTTATTGTCGTCCAACTTTATTCTTCATAAGTTAGTTTTTATTTTTTTATTTATTTTATGTACAGCACTTTGTATCAGCTGTGGTTGTTTTAAAGTGCTTTATAAATAAAGTTGGTATGGTATGGTATATGCTTTGAGTTTATTCTCATATTATAGCAACTTTTCTTCTTTTACTGTTCTGACTTTTGTGCTGTATAACTTTATTCTCGCATCAGTGGGAGTTTTTTTTTCTCTTTTCATTTCGACTTTATGCAATTTTATTCTTCTTGTTTGTGCAGGCTGGTGATGCCAGTGGTCCAGAGCTTCATGATGCTCCTGCCTTCAGCGCAGAAGATATGGAGGAGTCTGATGGACATTTTCACAGTGCTGCTGTTCCAGAGTCTGGGGAAATGTTTGTCCTACATTCAGATTCAAACCACAGAGAACTGAAGCAGACACCTGCTTTAACTTTTCCCTGAGCTGTTGGGAAAAGTTAAAAAAGGACGAGGGAGACGTGAACTCTTAGAAAGTTCAATACAAGATACAGAAAGACGTGCGAAAAATAAAAGACAATCATTGGGAAAAAGAGGTTTAGAATATGACCAAAAAACCTCATCTTGCTTTAGCAGACTCCTTTGTAGGAGAGAGAGAAACTTTCATTGCATTTACTTGAGTTTTATAGCAAATTGTTCTGATTGTTCTTTCCTCTGAAGTGGATTTGGGTTAAATATTGATGAATAAGTATTAAAAGTATATTTCATGTTGTAATGAAGAATGTCTCAAAAAGTTGCTGTTATTATGTGACTTTGTTAGCGATGGTTCCGAGCCTCAGACATGAAGCCGTGTGCTTTAGGCTGCAGATTGGTGCTAAATTTGAGAATCTTATTTTGAAGTGAGGAGGAAGTTGTTTTGGAGTTGTTTCTCTTGTAGCGTTGATGTAGTTGACTGTTATAGATTGTTTGTTGGACTAACAATATTCTGCTTCAAAAGTAGTTAAAAAAAAAAAAAAAAAAAAACGTTTCCACCATCTTAGCATTGTGTGGCAGCCTTCAGTGTTTGTAAAGTCGTCAACCATTTGCATCAAATTTTAGAGATGAAGAGCTATTTCTGAGCTTCTTTGTGAGTCCGGACTGCATTTTGTCAAATATTTACTCTGACAGTGACTAGATGGACAAGTTAACTGTTAGCTGCTACTGACACTAAAGTTAGCTTTTTTACTAAGTTACTTTACTAATTCCATAAATATATTGACTAAGGTTCAAACAGGGCAGATGTATTTTAAGTAATCAGGAACACATCCACAGTGTGTGTTTTTTATGGGTAATAATCATTCATGTTCGACATGACATGGACTTTTTGAGCACCATCGAACACTGTTGTGTATGAAATTGTAACCAGAAATCATTCTTCTTGTCTGTGCAGGTTGGTGATGCCATTTCTGTACAAGCTTAAAGAATCAGTTAAGACTAACTTTCTGACATGTTAGCAGATGTAATTTTTCTCCTCTATAAACATATGCAAGTTGTATATATTGCAAACTATTCAACTATAAGCTAAATGTAGTGAACTGAAAGAGAGAATGCATTATATTGCAGAAGTTTATCTAACTATTAAAAGCTACAATGCAGCATTTTCACATTTGCAGGCATTTACTAACATATCTACTGTGATGAATTTAGATGACATTGACCTTAATGCTGGGCATCTATTTTATTATTTAAAAATGGCAGAAGATGCTGGAGCTCTCCTGGGAAGGAAACATGCTGTGTTCCAGATTGACACACGTCTACAGAAGTTAACCTTTGTGAGATTGGGACATGGCTGTTTGCTGTGAGGCAGAGACTGGTTCAAGCAAAACAAACTGCAGCTGCAAACTGAAATGATTTCATTTGTTTTAGTGTTTTCGACCGTTTGCGGAAATTTAAGTTGTAAAAATGCTCCTTCTGTTTTTGCTGTTAATGGTCTGAAAAGAACTCGTGACACAATAACAGACCTTGAAGCCAGCGTCTTACCTTATGTTGTCCTGATGTCAAAAATCCTCACTTTTGCAATTACTATTTTTCCATATATTAAGAAATTAAATTAAAATCACATGTAAATAAGATAATTCACCTGGTAAGTCATCAAAAAAAAATCATGGCAGTGACGGACATGAGAAGTATTCATAATTCATCCCTGGCACTAGCTCTCTTTCCACTTCCTGTTGTCTTCTTCTTTGTGGTTTCCATCAGTAGTAATAGCTGTTGATCATGTGACACGCATGATGCGAAAAAAGTGTTTCCATCACAGTTTTGTGAAATACATATATTTCAGTACGTTTGAAAAATATGAGAGAGTGTTAGAAACACTGGAAAAGAAAAAAAAATAATTCTGACTTTAATCTAAAAGACATTTTCCTCAGCAAAAGTCAGAATTATTTTTTTTTCTTCCAGTGGCCCTCATCCTCTTGCGTAGAAAGACCATCACATCTGAGTGCAAAATCCTTTTATTGAAAAGCGAGAGGGTTTTTTTAATTAAATTGACATGTTTCCATTTTCCAAATTTATTTGAGAATTTTCAATTTGCACAATTTTATGGTCGATGGAAATGCAGTTATTGATATTCTTCTGAATTTATGCAAAACTTTGCTTCGATGTTCTTTTTACAACACGTTAAGATGCAGTTTAAAATTTTGACACTTAAGTGAAGAGACGGCTAAAATCAATTAAACGCTGAAAGCGTTTCTACATGGATGAACTCCAGCTCAGTCTATTAGAACTTATGTGGACTGCAGAACATTAAGAAAAGGTGACAAAGATTCAATCTGTCTGCCAAAGTTTCAGTGATGTAAAAACTGGATTAAATACAACACAGCAGTTCAGATGGAGGACGCGTTGGATACTGTCGGGTTTGTGTACGATTCAGTACCACACATGGAAGTGGCTCAAATGTCATCTTTTGGGGGTCTCTTTGGGATCAAAACTGGGGAAAAAAATTTGGATTTTTGAACACAGACGTATATATTTCCAGATAAGGTTCTATGATGATCTGGGAAGACAGATGAAGGCTTTTATTTTATTTTCCACAGCGACCTCCGGAGCAGCTATGCATGTAGGGCATAAAAATAACAAATCCAACTCAGTTCATAGATTATTTATTTGCTTTCTGAATTGATTTACTGTTATGATGGAAACTGAAGGGCATCATGTGTAAGTTATCTAAAATAAAGATTAATTTTCCCCTTGAGGAAACGGTTGTGTGAGGTTTGTCGTTATTTAGTTGCAGGAGATGAGATGGTTGAGTTATGCGGCTCGGTGCCAGAAAGTTCTCATAAATCATCTTCGCTCATATTGCCTAAGACACTTTCCTCAACAAATCTGAACTGTGTGTTAATGTCACATCACCCGAGGCTCCACTGTCAGACCTGCAGGTCTGCACAGCAATTGTAACTCAACTTGGGTTGGTATGGGAAACTGTCCTCAGCTGAAGGAATTTGTGATGAACAGCACTCCTGGTATAGAGAAAAATGTCTGCCATCATGTTCCTTGTCCAGATCAAATCAAAGTTATCAAAGTTATTACATCAAAGCTGTAACAAATACAGGGACGTGAAATACACCGTGTGCCGTCTGCAGGCCGACGGCTCACACCAAGTCAGGACTGCATATTAATTAATATTATTAAGCTTCACTGTTGTATCAACGCATGCGCGATCTGATCTCCAAATTATAACCCTCTTCTTCCTTGACAACTCTCACACGAGTCTCACACACAGAAAAATTCAAGTCTCATCCCCATTCATTCATTCATTCTAGTGTTAGGTCACACATACATTTTTGCCCTATCATTCAAAATAGTATGTCTGTATGTTTTGTGTGTGTGAGAGATATTTTAGTAGTGTATATGTGCAATTTTAATATTTTGTGTGTGTGAATGAGTCTTTATTAGAGCATGAGAGACAAAACATAGTTTTTGTCCTAGTCATAGTTGTGAGCCACACCCGCTGAAGAGGGAATAAAATGTAGGTGGGAAAGTTTCTCTGAGTTTTGTCCAAAGGGCAAAAGCACAAAAGAAACAGAGGAATAAATCAGAAATTAAGAACTGGATTTTTTCCTCTTTATGCTGCATTCAGTAGTAAAATCAGTCATGGTGCAACAAGTGCGAAAAGAAATCCCAGCTGGTTACACTTTAAAAAGGACACATTAACACAGTGATGTAAGAAAGTAACATCATATTGGTGTGCATGATGTTACTCTCTGCTGCGTTCACATGCATGTCACCATGAGTGACATGCATTATCAATCAACAGACTTTTATATTATTTAGTTTTATGCCTAAATAATATAGGCATAAAACTATATTATGCCTATATTATAGGCATAATATAGGCATAATATTATGCCTATATTATGCATAATATTATGCATAATATAGGCATAATATTATGCATAATATTATGCCTATATTATTCATGTTATGAAACTATAACAGCTTCATAACATGAAGCTGTTATGTCCAACTATAACAGCTTCATGTTCAACTATGAAGCTGTTATAGTTGAACATAACAGCTTCAACTATGTGCAGGAAAATGTGTGTTTATCAAAAATTTTGGGGCATTCTTCCAGAATTTGTGAGCTCACACACTTTTGCTGGATGAGAAGGTCTGGCTTTCAGCCTGCACTCCAATTCATCCCAATGTGAGAGGAAGACTTTGTTTAGGCTAGTCAGGGTTTTCCACACTAAAATAAACTTGTCCATGTCTCCATGGATATTTTTGTTCACTAGTAAATGGTCACATTGGGTAAGACTGCAATCAATGAATTGCACAATCAATTGAAATAAACTCAATAATTAGCCAAACCGTTTTCTGAAGGATCTAAAAACATTCACCTCGTTTCACACAGACTATCAACAGCATGTCTGCAGGTTGGAGCCAGCAGGTGGGATCCTGAAACGTGTTGATCAGAATGTGACCGGACCGGACCGGAGCAGCAGCCTGTCGGTCTGTAAACAGCAGCAGAACCATTCAGGGGAAACATATGTAAACATATCGAATGGAAGACACAATGCTGCTAAGCTACTTTCCTGAAATGACAAAAACATTTTTTATTTTTTTTATTTATTTTTTTTTTTACCAAAGTGATTTTGGGGTCTTACACTCAAAGGAATGAATCATTGACTTAACATATTATTTTTATGTCAGCAGGGTTAGGGTTATGTTAATTGAAAGTAAATCACTTATAGTAACATGACATTATGACTTTGTGTTTAACTAAAATAAAATTAATGAATAAACCCAACTACTTCAAATCACTTCAGATTGACAAAATAGAAGTTACTTGAACAAACTTAACTTTTGTTAGTCTGACAAAGCAAACAGTCTTATGTTTTCATTTCACTAAACATAAACATATTATGTTTCTCTAACAGCTCAAATGTTCTTTCCATCAACTGATTTTTAATTAGACTTTTTTTTCCTAGTTAACTAAATTCATGATGTCAACAGTTTCCAAACAAGTGAGATTATTTTAAGGAGGTGATGTGTTTCTGGGTTGTTCATATTTCTCTTAATATTATTGATTTTATTCATTCTTATCTGTCTCCATTACTGCAGCAATTTTCCATATCTGCTAAATTCCCTGCAAACCTCCACATTTCTCCTACCAATCAAGTGATTAAACTCTATATGCGCAGCGCCTGCAGGTGACTGAAACTGGGAAGCTTCGCTCCGATTTAGAGAGGGGGAAAAACGCTCAAGGTTCCCCCTGCGCCCTGGCATTACATTTCAGTCCCAGTCAAGGCTGAGGGCAGGAGACAGGAACCCCGGTCCGCTCAGTTTGCCTCCACGCCTCCCACACCACTTCCTATATTGTCACGTTCTGTTTGAGCTCGAGGATCTGTTCGGAGCAGAATGACAGGAGAGCTGCGGGACGACGAGACGGAGGAGGTACAGTATGACTGCAGACCACTCACGCCTAGCGTTACCATTATTATTGTTATCCTCATTTGTTTGCACTTGACTTTTGTCTTTTCTCATTTGGACGAGGTTCATTTGCGTCTGCGACACAAAATTCCACTTCCACTTCTCCGGTGATTTTCCCCTGTGCCACATTCACCTGAACCCGTCTCCGTTTTCACAGGGGGAACGTAAAGGCGCCACTGTGCTTGAGTTAGATCGCTGACGGGAATTTCACTGCTCGTCAACAGACTGACGGACCGCAGTTTTATGCAAATCCTCAAAATGGACATTTGGAGTTGAACTGCAGGAGAGGAAGACTACAAATCTTTTTTCTTTTTTTTTTTCAGTTTAAAAATTCTTCCACTAATCTGATTTACAGTTTTTTTTTAAAAAACAAGTTAAAATTATTTCACTCGTTTATTGCTGACAAGTTTACCATCGGAAATCAAGGAGGGGCCTAACCCTTTGAGCAAATTAAAACGGAAACCAACCTTATGTCAAAATCATTTCTACAATCAACTGATGAGAGGAATGGATGTCACAGAATATGACACGTTGGAGAAGAAGCAGCTGTTTATGCCACAACAGTTCAAATATGCCCTTTCACGCACTTTCCGAAAAATGTTTCCATGACGACGTTACACTCTATGGAAGGCCAAAAGTGCCACAATTTAAAATACATACACAACAAATAAGTTTGTCTGCAGCTAGTTAAATTCTTATTACTATAACTACTATGTCAGCACAAGTCATTTCTAAATACTACCAATAAAAAGATTATGTATATAATAATGTAATTATTACACAATTTTTTAACTGCCTCGGGTTAGGCTGGCTATGACTGGCATGGTCACATGTAATTGGTTTAAATTTATTTGCAGAGTAGTTTATCCACTCAGATGTTATTGTCTCATTGACAAATGTGGCACTGTAAGTCTAAAAATATAAAGATCCATCCATTTTTTTGAAGGACAGCATCTTTGATGTACAATGAATTCAAACTTTTAAAAAACTTATAGAACATGTTTATATTCTGGTGGAATTGTACTATGGCAAATGAAAAAAAAAATGATTTCACGGCATTTGTGGGCTTCCATACAGGTCAGGATATTGTGTTATTGCTATCTGGGTGGTGAGGACCCCTTGCGGCTGAACGCAGGGTGTGGTGCCTGACTGTGTGCTCTTTCTAAACCCATCCCTGTTTGCGGGGCAGGCTGGTAACTCAGCTCCAGTTCCTCTGCCTTCACAGTGCGCTGCGGTCCGTTCCCGCACCTCGCCGACGCTCATCTCCTCTCCTTTATTCTTATTCTTCTTTTTCTTTTTTTCCCTCCCGTCCTCCTCTCCAACACTTCTGCCGTGATCCTCACAGGAGTATTTGCATTCGTTCATCCGGAAGCAAGGGAACATTTATAAACCGAACAACAAGGACATGGAAAACGAGAGTCTGAACGAGAAGGCGATGGAGGACGTCCACACTAAGGAGATCGACCTGGTCAACCGGGATCCGAAGCGCATCAACGACGATGTGGTCAAGGTGAGTCAGAGCTGGGTGGCTCGGCTTTTTTTTTTTTTTTTCTTTCTTTTTTTTTTACAACTTTTCTGATACGTCGCTGCAAATCAGCTCTGGCATGCAGAGACGCTCCAGGTGTCAGCTGGAGCCGATACCTGTCATGTTTTAGTGAATCCGCAGAAATAGTGTAGGCCTACCGCGCGCAGAGGCTGGCCGCTCCAGCGGTTTGCCCCTATTAGGAGGCAGCGCTGGGGTCGCAGTTAAAAACTCATTAAGGTGATCCAATGCTCACTTTCAGAGCCGGTCAGTCCGGACTCCTGCATGCGCTCCACCAGAAGAGGAAACATTACGGATTTCCTGTTGTTGGAACACACGTTTCCCACAGTTTGTTGCTGCTTCTGCTGCTGCGCCTTTACGCCTTTTCTGTTTGGCAGACGGAATTCTTTCCATAAGAGGAGCAGCCTGGAAGGAGCCGCACAAACACCGGGAGTTTATTTGGTTTAAAGAGGAGATGCGCGCTGGGAGCCACCTGACGCGCCTGTGAGTGCGCCCTCTTCCCCTGCCTCTTCCCTCTCCCCGCCCGTCACCCCGACGCTGGGTGCAGCGTTTTACATCACAGTGGGGTCAGGGAGCAGCAGGGGTCGGGTCTTTGCAATGCTTGAACTGCACCTTGATAAAATAAGGAAACACCCAATAACTGGTTGGTGTGTGTTCGTGTGAGTGCGTATGGATGTGTGTGGTAGTGTGTGTGTTGGGGAGGGATCCCTCACCACACCCACACAGGGGCGCCTCCACAAAGTTTCTGGAAGGGCTGTCCAGTGATGAGGTGGCACACAATTTATTGAGGTTTTTTTTAGTTGCTGTGAGGAAGCTAGGGCTGGGCGATATGAACTTAGAATTTTATCGCGATATTTTGTGTTAGCATGGTGATAGTGATAAAGATCAAGGTTGAAAAAAAAACAACCTATTTCTTACAAATTTTGCTACGGTGTGACAGGGACAGTATGTCAACGTTCATAGAGCCACAAACACAAATACTGTTGTTGAAAAAACATTTGAAATAGGCTCCTTCAAGACATCACCAGCTGAAAAAGTGAAATTTGTATCACCGAACTGCAGACAGTAACTGGATTTCACCATATTTTTGAATGAACTGATATTTAAAGATGTTCTTGTGAGGCAAACAGCAGAGAAAGTAGCAAAATTTTATTTCTGATCAAACTGTTTTTTTTCTTTTTTATTTGTCATTAATAACTGACAGTTACCATGACAACGATAAATCAAAATTCTTATCACGATAACAAAGTTTTCACAATAAACAATAAATCCCCACCTGTAGGCAGCGCCTAAAACATAGGTTTTATTTTTTTTTTTAAATCTAAATGTACTGGTTTTAATATCTCGGCATACCTTGATTGTGATTAATGTCTACATTCTATCAAAGTTTATTTGGCGATATTTCTGATTTTTTTTTCTAATGTATATGCAAGTCGCCATCAGAAACGGCATGAAATAACTTTAAAAGAAAGTTAAATTCCCAACCTGCTCCTGTGCACTACTGGTCAGCTGGCTTAAAGCAGGCGTCAGGTTCCCCTGTTTAATTCTATACATGTTAGTTTAGTTGGAAATATTTACACTGCAAAAATACCAAACCTTACCAAGTATCTCTAGTTTCTAGTGCAAATATGTTAGTATACTTTGAATAATAAAACTAACTTTTCAGCAAGATATAAGTCAATGATTGTTTAATTTTGATGAAAAGTTCCACTGGCAGATTACATTCATAACAAGACATTTTTCCCACACACACTCACACACATGCAGGCGCACACAAGTGAAATAATCTTCCAGTGGAATTAGTAATTTTTAAAATTAATATTAAAGAATTATTGACTTAAAATAAAATCTTATATCTTGATGAAAAGTTACTTGTAAATTAGTTTTGTCTTATTTCAAGCATAATAATAATCTGAAAACAAGATGAAAATACTTAGTAAGCTTTGGTGTCCAAGTTGGAAAACACATGAACTGTCAAACAAGCATGTTGAAAATACCATTATTATCAATATCTTAATACATATGTGGTCATGTTTACCCGTAGGCCATATAATTGCTGTCTTTTTTCGTAAAAGAACATCATAATGTTAAACATGTTTAAATTGAGGCTTTTAATAAAAAAGTGAAATTGTAGTATCTTTAATCAAAGTTGTTATGTAAAGAGACTCTCATGTTAACAGACATAAATAAATATGAAACAGTTTCTGGATCAGCTCCGCCTGCATGCCAGCACCTGAGCCACACCAGCTCATATCTGCTGACTTTTTTTTTTTTTTTGGCAGAGTTCTATCATCTTTAACATAATCGCTTCTGGCTGGGAACAGCTTCATGAGATTCTCTTTTCTTGTCAAGCCATACAGAATAAAAAACAAACATCTTGACAGAGAAGCTCTTATTAAACTGATCAGCTGTAAGAAAATGTTTCCAATCGATCAGTGTTCGGATTTTATGTTCAAAGGCTTCCATTGTGTGGCTTCATCACATGTCAAATGCTGTTTTTTTATTTATTTTTTATATACAAGATGTCGTAAATTTCAGTTTGCTGGCGACATTTCTCCCATGTGACTCACAGATGTGCTTTTTTGAAAAAGTTCTGTTTGGCCTTTATGAGAATGGAAACAGTAGCTTTCTGTACAGCGCTGCTTATAAAAGAAAAGAAAAAAAAGAAGAGAAATTGCAGTTCTTTTCCTCCTTCTCTCCTCTTCTTTCTTCACTTCTTCCAGTGCTCTGTCCTCCCCTCTTGGCCCTCCCTCCTTCCTCTCAGCTCCCCTCCATTGTGACAGTGAGTCAGACTCTCCCTCCAGTCTGGAAATAGAAAGCAGCTTTACGATTGCACACACACACACACACACGTTTGCGCGGCTATCTTTGCGGGGACTTTCCATTGACTTCCATTAATTTCTACAGCCTAAACCTTACCCTTATCCTAACCCTAACCAAACTCAATTCACACCTTAGTCCTAAATCTGACCCCTGACCCAAAAAAACAGCATTTCCCCTTGTGGGGACCAGGCCTCAGTCCCCACAAGGAGCAGTGGGTCCCCACAACATAGTATTTGTCAGGAAAATGGTCCCCACAAAGCATTAAAAACAAACGCGCGCACACACACACATACACCCACACGCCCCCACATGCATGCACACACACTCACACATGCATACGCACACACTCCCCCTTTCATTTCAGCATGTAGCTTATGATTTGAATGCATCTGTAAAAAAAAAAAAAAAAAGGACAAAATCCAAGTCATATCCACAGAAATTGTTGGGAGAGAAGTTGAGTCATTCCTGGGTTTTAAACGGCTGCATGTGAGGTCATGAAGGGGTGTAAGGATACGTTTGGAGCGCCACAGGAACACACAGAACCAGGGAATCCCTTCCATTATACCCCCCTCCACACACACACACACACATAGAGAGAGAGATTATCTGAGCAGCACAGATTCCTTTGCAGCATTCTTGATTTCTCAAAATCACACATTGTTCTTTGGTGGGCACGGCAGCAGCTTGCCTCAATGACCTGGCCACATCGAGCAGCTTATCCTCATATGCACTTTAAGACAGCGAGCCCCCCCCGCAGCTCCCCTCGGCCTACCCCTTCTTTTCCTCTAGCGAAGCTGTGGGTCTTTTTATAGCAAGCAGGAGGGGCTTGGGATCTGTGGAGTGGAGTGCATCAACTGGAGAAAACTTTTTAAGAGGGAGCTGTGAGAAGCTGGAGCTTCAGCAGTCTTCAGAGACTCAGAGCCCTCAAGGTCAAACTGAAATGAGTCAGAAGTTTTTTACGCTGCTCTGTTAAACTTCTCTGTTCGCTGCTTTCAAAGGCATCTGACAGGAAAAAAAGGTGAAAGTTTAAAAAAGTTTTATGGATTTCTTACCGGCTCACGATGCATTGTGATTGCAGCCAGTTTGGAAAACCGCGCTTCCAATTTAAAGTCGAACAGAAACTTGACTCTTTCAAATCCAACATGGCTGCTGACTTCTAAAGCGGTGATGGAGGTCGAGACGTGGTTTTAAGTCAGATTTGTTAGAAGTTTGAAACAGTGTTTGAACGTTTTCCACATTGAGCAACACTTAAGTTTTAATGGTGATAAACCAACACAAAGCTAGCTATCAATCAACCAGTCAATCAATCAGTTAATTAAAATGATACTCAGTTTTCCAAATCTGAAAAGTGTGGCATGCATTGGTATTCGGCCCCCTTGACCCTGTTAATTTTAACCGTAACAGTAACTAAGCCCCAGATCAATGTTTTTACTGATATATCGTCTAAACATGTTGTTTAGGATTCTATTCTTATGTTTCTAAGAGAATTTAGAGATTTTTATGTAAATTTGTTTTGTTGTGCAATATTTTGCCTCAAATTGTCTGTGCTGACCTCCTTAGGCCGAATGGTTCTTAGGCAGTTGAATTTGGTTGCAGCGATACAGCTTGGTGCAACTTAGTGAGTAGTGAGAGTTGCCATGGCAACTGGCGAGTGTTGATGCCAGTTGCATCCACACTTACCCAATTTTAGAAATGTTTGATTTATCTACAATGTGGATCCAGAGTGGAACGGGACTCCTCTGTTCTCCCTCGGCTCCACCCACTTTGTCAGGGGGCGGGGCTATGCTTCCCACTCTCGGATTTGTTGCACTTTAAATAAAATCCAACCAATTGCCTTTAGAAGTAACTTAATCACAAAACAGAATCCACCTCTGCAGATCCCCACAGCATGATGCTTCATCCTCACGTTTCAGCATGACAATGAGGCATTGAAGGTGATGTGCAGTGCTGGTTTTCTGCCAATGAAATGTTTTGCATGTACTTGGACTTTGGTATCATTTCTTCTTACACACATTTGATGTCTCCCTTCATGGCTTCTGGTGAATTCCTGTTGTGTTCCCTGGTGTTCATGATGCTGTTTGTTGACTAAATTAACTGGATTCATACAGAGATGAAATTAGACACGGGTGGATACTAGACATGTGTGATGCTGCATATTTTAGTATCGATCCAATACCAGATAAATATGGTGCCAGTATCGTTGCTATTATACAAATATGATACTTTTTATTTAAGCTTGACATATTATGTTGCTATTTTTGTTGTTGTTGTTTTTGCTTTGAATTCTTTTATTCAAATCTAGAGAAAATGTGAAAAAACTGAAACTAAAGAATCAATCTAATACTGATACCGACTTGATATCAGTAATAAAGATAAAGATATTATCTGTATTTTTGGATCAATCTGCCCTCCATAGTGGATGTACATTGATACCAGACCAGTCAGTGTAAAACCTGGTTCTGGCAGCATTATGCTGTGGAGATCCAATTACACAACGCCTGAAAAAATTTGTTCAACATTTTATTTAGGGGTATCACAGTGAAAAGGCCAGAATACAAATGCAAACCACACTTCTTTTAAGTTTAATAAAATTAAAACCAAAAATTGTTTTCCTTTCATTCCACAGTGTTATGAAATATGCTGTCTCTTGGCTTATAACATAAAATCTGAATAAAATACACAGAAGAAACATGAGAAAATGTGTAAAATGTATGGATGTATGAATATGTTTGCAAGACATGTCTGATTCTACATGCACATCTCAACAAACACTGAAAATATGTTTTAAAAATGTAAAAGCATGAATGCATTAATTCTAATCCAGCTAAGTTTGCAAAATGATGTGAAAAAATCAGCCCAAATAGTTCATCTCCACGGGCGGTGGTTCTAATCGGTGCCTCCAGTCAAACAAATATTTATTTCTCCCTGAGGCCTTCTGGCTGGTGTCAGTGCAGCACCGTGTGACCATCACTTTGTCCACTCAAGCCTGGCCAGCTGCCTCTACATAGAGCTCTGCTAAGAGCTTGGCTTTATTTACTCAATAATACAGTTACTCTGCCAACAGGTCACATGCTGACCATCAGACTCTGTTGTTTCATATCAAACCTCCCACTGGACAGCGGCTCTTCCACACCCACCAGCTCCTACCCAAGAATCTCTTTAATCCTTTGTCTCTGAAATTTTTTGCAACAAAGTCACTGAAGACGTCATGTGAAACATGTTTTCTCTCCACATAATTATTTTAGTAATCAACTATTCTATCAATTAGTTGATTAATTGGTGGGGAAAACTGCACATTTTGCAGATTTAATCACTTACACTTTTTTTATACAATATTACAAATACATTTAAAAATCCAAATAAGTAAATTCAGCCTTTTTTAAAAAAGCAAAAATAAATATTTTTTTTGCCTATAATGAAGCCTCGGCGAAAATTCAAGCTGGGAAACAGAACACAGCTATCCACATCATCCAATCTCCATGCCCCCGCCGCTGCCAATCAGGTCCGGTGCGACTCACTGCTCCAGCCAGTCGCCGCGCACGGACCCCTCCAAGAGGACTAGCTACCTTCGGTCTCCTTGCTCATCAGCCGTGCTTCGACCCGCTGCCTCCCCAACTCCTCCTTCGTCCCGGCGGACACCTTCCAGGCTCCCTCTGCATTCCCTCACCCCAAGGCTCTGCTCCATCACCAGAATTTGGACCCGGGTGGGAAGACTGCCTGAGCTTCGCCGAGCCGACCACCTGCCCTTGGGGATCCTCAGCTCAGAAGTCTTCTACCGGGTTCGAGTGATTTAAGATTTAATGTACCACTAAATCTTCTGCTATTTTTCTCTGTGTGAGTCTATCCAGATTGAAATGCAATAACAGCATTGCTTTAGTGATCATTTGTAGAAAAATATGCATCTGCCGCTAAACAGCACTTCTAACATCAACATGGTAATGGCTCAGGCCTTTCTACATCATTTATCAATACAGAGAAGGACTGATCTGCTGATTATTGTTTTTATTAATAATTAGATAGCAAAAGGTGATTGAGGGGTTTTATTACAGATTTTGAACCAGGCAAAGATAAAATATTTTTACACACAAAGACGTTTTTTCATCTTAGATGCATGATGTGTATAAGTTTTGTACAGTTTTGTACTAATTATTGCTGTACTCCTATTAACGATTAACCATGACTAAATTAGTTGATGATTATTTCAACAATCAATTCATGCTGATTAATCAGGTTAATCGTTTCAGTATATATTCTACTACAGTATATAATCTATGTCAGCTTGTAAAGACACAAATGTAACTGTTGTTAACTGACTGACTGACTGATGACTGACTGTGGATGTGCCATTTTCTCCATGACTGTTTGTAAATAGCAGCTGATGAAGCACCTCCACTTAGCAGTCGTGTTTGTGCCTCTCTGCAAAAAGCCTCTCATTTAGTCTCAAACACAGTTGTGGAAACTGGCGCGGAGTCGCTCCGCAGTGGAAAAGTTAAATGATGGACGGGCTGGTTTTGTGGCCGGTTACAAGCTGCTGCAGCTGAAGCAGCCTCCCAGGGTAAAGGGCTTCACCCTGAGACACTGAAGGAAACGTTCATGACAACCTGCAAATTTCTTTATTTCACAGTGTGTGTTGACAAGAGGCAGCACACACTCTGGAAGTGTTACCAGTCCACTGCAGGGTCAAAAAGTAACTGAATACTCACACGAAAGGGCATTTAGAATCACTGGTTGAGCTAACAGGCGTGTTTAGAAGCAGGAGTGAAGGCAGAAAAGTCCGGCATGTTCAGGAAACCTGCAAATTCCACATAGAAATATGTTAGATCAGTGGTCCCCGACCACCGGTTTGTGGACCAATTGGTACTGGACCGCGCAAGAAATAATTAAATATTTCCGTTTTATGTATTAATTGAGTCTGGAGGATCTTTTAGTTTGAAAATTCTTTAACCGGATTCTCTCGGTTACGTCTTGCGCGGCAACATTGAGCCACAAGCAACAAAATGAGTCAGAAACAGATCAGATTCTTTGGAAAGTTTCTTTGTGAAGGGAAAAGGCCCAGAGAAGAGACAGGAGAATGGATTTAT
>CAEGAD010065289.1:0-72565 GCA_903067055.1 Poeciliopsis paucimaculata
TTTTCCAAATTCTAGTTGTTTTAGTTATCTAATTAAATTGCTAGTTTATCACCAATAACTAGAAAATTTCCAAATAATTTCAGGTAAAGGAAAAATCACTAATTGAAAGCAAAAATGTAACAAAATGAAAACGAAACTATAGATGAAAGTATCAACAATGGCTGTTATGCAACTTAAAATGTCTCATAAAATAACACCAATAAGTCTGTTAGCAAAATTAACATAAAAACCTTACATAAGAGAAAATGACAATGCAATCTGTTTCCTTAGAAACATTTTAATCTGTTTGGAATAATTGAGCATAATTATCAAATATTATCCTAGTTATCAAACATAACTGTTTGATAATTAGGATAAAGTGAAATGCATGTGATTGAATTACAATGATTTTTTTTTTGTAAAGAGTGAAGTTTTGTAAGATGGCATTTGCTGTGACTTGATGATACAGAAATGATCTGAATTGCATCAAATCTCTTGACTGATGAGCCTTTTTGAAGACGACGGTCACGCAGTCTGGAGTTTTTCTACGTTTTACCATTTCTTCAGTTAGCGAAACAAAGTTTACAATGTCTTGCAAATCTGTATTTGTGGTGGTGGACCACTCTAACACATAAAGGTTAAATACGCAAATAATTTTCTAGCACTTAAAACAATTTTGTATTTTTTCATGAGTATTGCTCAATGGTTTTCAATAAAATAAGACTGGAACATTGAATGTGATTGCGACCTTATGACACCAGGCACTGTCAGTTATTTACGTTTCTCATGTTGCCCAAGAGCATCTAAGGATCAATCCTGAACGTTTTCCAGCCATGTTTAGTAGGATGTACAATAATTAAAATCTTGGTTGTTATCTTGTGGGAAAAATCTCCACAGTCATTAGTTCTTCAGCAGTTTTCTAAGTTCCAAAAGGTTTTTTCAGTGTTACGTACAAACACTGCACAAACTGTGCTTCCAATTAATGGACTCGTAAAAGACATTCTTTTTTTTCTTGAACTTTGGACTTCACAATGATTTTTTTTAAAGGGATTCAAGTTGAAAGAAATGACACAAAAATATGACATTAAAAAATGTTCAACTCATGTGAATGGCAACAATACACTGAATTATCATCACTATGTTCCATTAAGTACAGGATTTGGCTTCAGTAGTTCCTCTCAATATTGTGGAGATTTATTATTAGCAAAATTTACGTTATTTAATACCAGAGTAATCCCATATTAGGAAGCAATCTTTTTATCCACTGTTGCCATAATTATTGGTACCTCTAAAACGTCTTTTAAAAAGCACATTTTCACGAATTTACTTTTCTAAGCTTTTCTGATCAGTTCATAGGAACGTTGATCTCTGTGTTCTACATGAGTATAAATATGAAGTAATACAGAACAAATTTCTTTTAGCTACCTTTAAAAATGTGAGTAAAATCTGATACTCAAATAAGACAAATATGTGTTGATCTTCATAAAATGGCTGCCAAGTTTATTTTTACTTGGCCATATCAAGAGTGAAAACAAGTACTGAAAGACATAAACAACTGGAAATGTGACAAAAAAGACTGGGCAGGAACCCAAATTTTTCTTGCCAACTCATAAAAGGTAAAACAGGTTGGAGAAGTGCAAGAAAAGGTGGATTTTTGGGGCCAGAAAGTCCTAATATGTCCGGTTTATTTTAAGGTTTTTCTATATGTACATCTTTATCAGGGGAGCCAATAAAAACTGCATGTATTCTCAGGATGAACTTGACAATAAAAATTCAAGGTCTGAGTCTTACAATCATCAGCAAAGGCTTATGCTCTGCTCTGCCTTCCTGCCAGGTTCTGCTTTCACTTCCACAAAAATGTCTTTTTGTGTAAGCTGACCCGAGAAAATGTAGCTGATGCAGCATGCTGCTGATGTTAATGGGGATATCAATAAACATAGACATGTTGGGTCATAGTTAATATGAATATGTGTATATTGCCTTGCTTTCAACTTAAATACTTTTACCTCAATCATAAAAACTCCTGATCCTGTTCTTACTGTAACGCCTCTTGTCACTTAAGACCAGGTAAGTTTGGAAGAATAAAAAGAAACAGAAATAATGCTGCATCTTAGTGCGTTCTGAAACTTCCAACTTTTGTCTCCATCTTTCATACAGGTAAGAATATCCTTAATACCAGGACAGATGTTGTTTTTAACTTATATGAGAAAGTACTTTGTTAGGAGTTTTGGATAACACCAAACTGTGGCCCTTTGAACATGAACGCAATCTAAAACAATCTAAAACTTTCCATCAAATAAACACTAAAATATGTCTGTGAAAGTAATTTAATTGATAATTCACTTGTGCAGCACTTTGATCAACTTTGTTCTGACTAGACTCCGTCAGTACATACTGTTTGTTTCTTCTTAGTTTTTATAATATTGCTTTTTTCTATAGCAAAATTACAGGTAGAAGATAAACAATGCTCAGGTAACGACAGAAATCACACCCATTCAATCTCTAAGAATTAGAACAACTTGAATCCTTTATGAAAATAGAAGCCAAAGGAAGACAATGTAAGACTTGACTCCTGTAAATGATTAATCTGTGACTGTTCTGCAGACGGCAGCATGAGACTCGATGTTAACACCTGTAAGGCATTATAGATTAAAACTGTTATTTGATAAGTAATGACAGACAAGGTAATAGCTAACTTAGTCTGGAGATGTCAGATTTGCTAAATGTTAAATAATGCGCTCGAGCTTTTGGAAAAGCTGCCTGAACAACTGAGAGGAGACATTGATTGAGGTAATATTAGAATTTTTCTCACCGCATTGCACAGAACCACAGAGGTGATTATGTACTGACAAAATCTTCCCAGTCTGAAGTGCCACTAGAGTATTTGCTTCACAGAAGAAAAAGTCACTACTTAAATACTCAAATGAGTAGAAGTGAAATACACACTATTTATCAGAGCTTACCCTATTCATGTGGAAAATTAAAAAGGCCCTTTTTAATTTTGACCATATTGCAGGAAATTTTCATAATAATTATATGTTGTTTTTTTATTTTATTTCATCACTACAAAAGATATGCTAGATGTAGGATAAATTTAGAGTAAAATTTCAATAGGAAGTCTTCCTCGGGGCAGAAATATGTGCTCTGAAGATGATGACATCCTTCCATCAATGACGACACTCCCAATACAAATGATAAAACCTTTTCATCATCTTCATTCATCGGATTTTCTTTCTTCTCTATTGCTCGGCTTCCTCAGCACTTACAGGCTTACCAATGTTTTACTCATGGCTACTGAGAAGACGCTGGATTCATCATCTCGCTCAAGGATACTTACACTGTAGATTCTGAGGAAGAAAGGCTTGTTTTAAATTAAAAGCTTTGGCTCAAAGTTTCCCACATAAGTTGTAAAATACTCCTCCACCTCCTCGCACATCACAGTCCTTCACATCATCTGCATCTTTTCTGAAACTTAATAGACCGCGAGACATATTGGGACTCACATGCCAAGGGAGTGTTTGATAAAAACCTTTTTGAACCAACCACTGAACAAATGCTTAGATGCTGTGGTATCACAGGTATCGACTTGACTGGTAAAAATGATTAAAACGCCTTAAAATGAATGACTTTTACTGCAGCAGAAGCAGGGCCTGCCCAAGCCCTAAGTAAAATGTGGTTTTGGAGCCTCTAGTTCTGCTAACAATGTGGACCTGCAATCAGCAGCCCGATCATTAGATCGTTCACACACCTGCTATAAACTTATTGCATCTCTGGCAGTGATGTTTATATTATACACATAAATATTAAAACCCATTTATTGGCCAACTGATTTACCGACCAGTTGATTTCTGGGAGACGATTTCCTTAGTTTTGGGGGATCGTGATCTGCTGATACTTACACGTGAAACTAATCTCATCCCATAATCTTATCTTCGTCAGCAAAGGTTTAAAATCAGTGAAGGTTTGACTGACAGACAGACCCACCAGATCTGAAAGTTTACAGTTAACAATATTCACCGTTACCAACTCAGGGACTTTCGTACCATATTTAGTGACATTTCAGACAAAAAAACTTTATATCAGCCAAAATCAGAATCTGCAGGTCAGGTTCTTTAAAGATCGGTAACCAGGGATCGGCCAGAAAACTGCAATCGGTGCAGCTCTACACACACATTCATGACATTCTTTAATTAAATACATTTCTCTTAAGCATTACTCCAATAGCTAAAAATTTAATTTATACCAGGTGAGTCTTTCTCCCCTGGAATGTGGATCGGTGCTGGTACCGGGTTGATTCTGAGCCTTCAAATGATTTTAACAGAAGTTTCACAGAAACTTAGAGGTTGATGTAAAAAATAATGTTTGCTTTAGTCACAAAATGATCAGCAGCAAATATCATGTCTCCATCTACAACATAGAGGAGCTCATCAATGTAGAGGCCAAACATAAATCCCACAGAAAAGCTCTGGGCAGAGCTGAAGAGAAGAAACCATAAGAGAGAACTGGACTGACAGTCTGGAGAGATTGCCAAAAGAAAAATGGCCAAACCCTGAGAAAGGTTATAGGAGAAAACTAAATGATGTCCTATTGGCAAAAGAGAGTCTACAAAGTATTGACAACAGTGGTGCAAAAACTTCTGGTACCAGTGATTTTGGAAAAAGCCAAATAATTATTTTTAACAATTCCCCCCAGAATTAATTAATTTTCTCAAATTTTTAATGTGAGATTATGGAGCAGCAATAAAAGATGGACTCATTTCAGAGCTTATTATCCATCTTTACCAGGGACACTGCACATGTTAACAAAGCAAAATACCTTCTAGGATTGTAATTCTGCTGGACTAGATTTCTTTACTACAACCCAGGAAATATAATGCACATATATCATCCTTATGACTAGCCTGTGTAATATTGATGTAAGTGAACAAAGGAAGGGAATAATACCAGGAATAATACCAGGAAATGAAACCTATTCCCAGTGACAGGCAAGGGCAGTGTGATAACAAAGTGGACACACAAGCCATTGCAAGCTGCCAAGTTTCTCTCATTGTTCCTCCCTGCCTCGTGGCTTACCGCACCATTACCCAGATGATTCATTAAAACCTGTTTAACGGCTAAAAAATATGCATTTTTTCCACAGTACCACACAGTTAAAGTGTGACACTAATGGGCAAGCAGACCAACAAAATATAGGCAGTATCTGTAATGCTGGTCCAGACTGTGGCAGCGCATAGTAATAGCTGTTTACTGCTCCTCTCTTCATTGCTGGTAAAAATGCGGCAGGTATTGCCTCCTTTAGAAAATCTGAGATCCATATCAGGTTAGAGAGCCCTGACCTGTGGCTGCCCAGCTGAGAGCGCCGGATATCTACATACTTGTAATCATGCATATCAGTACACATCAAGTGTTTACTCACACACTTGCACCCAGATTCACTCCTGTATGCTTTCTCTGGGTGGCTGATATTTTAATATTTTTAATACATACCTTCAGTACATTCAGAGCAGAATGTCTTCTGGCTATAGTGCACATATATTGGAATGTCTAACCATTATTTTTGCCCAATTTGGAGCAAGTGTAATTAATAATCAGTGGTGTGAACAGCTCACTAAAAAGTTAGTTGAACTGTTTAGGTAGCATTACCGCTAATGTTAATATAGCAACACAGTATTTAGCATAAGCTAAAGCACTAATGTAAATTCAAATTACATCTGCCCTTGAAAGACTACCAACATCAAGTCCCAATTTAATTATGACATAATTAGCATTTTCTACATTGCTCTTATAAATTTGGTTTATCTTGTTCTCTATGTTATGTGTTTTATTTTGTTCCAGTTTGTTACTTGTTTGATATAAACTTAAACAAGACAGGAAATAAAACTGCTGCGTAGACAGTCTTTAACTACTTAAACATATTTACATGAATATAAATGTTGAATACAGCTAATAACCAAAACTTCGACAGATGTGAAAAAGATGTTTAGAATTCATTTAGAAAAATTTATTTAGGGCAAGCTAAGTGTGCTAAGAAAACAAAATTTGCTCCACTATTAGCACATTAGTGGAAGTGAACCCATCACTGCTAATAATTTATTTAGTGACATAAAATAGCAATGCTAAGCTTTGCACTAAAGTTTTAATCAACTCTTTTCTACTTACGTTTCCTCCAACAGACCAGACTTTATGGAATTACTCTAAAATGGTGTTAATACTTGTTTACAATTTCTAAACATTTTCTGAAGACCTATTTGGGCTTTCTGGAGGTTTGTCATCATTTTGATTTTATTTAGCTCTCAAAATTTTAGTCTAAATCTTTATCCAGACTACAATAAACACTTTACACAAAGAGGATGATTGAAAAACATGGAAATGTGAAAGAAAAGCATGGAGAAGCTGCAGAAAGCCTGAAGAAATGTTTATTAAGATCATTCAGAAAGCACACAGGAGACTCAGGCTAATATAAAATGGGGGATGACTTATGGTGTTTGAACAGTGCTGTGTAATTTAATGACGTTTATCTGATTACAAGGTAACTTCAGTATTTGTGACGTTAACACGGATTCTACACAGTGCCGTGCTGACACCTTAGTGGCAACACCAGCACTGACCCTCCGCTTTGACACAGCAAGCCCTGCTTTCAGGCTTCACTCTATTGAGCATAATCTGCAGGATGAAGTCATGCACAGCAGTTGTTAAGTGAAACCTTTTTATTTCCTCAGCACATCAAGTGCAGCTGTACTGCCTGGCTGAGCCAGGCTTTAAACTAGAAAAAGGCCATCTCCGTACTTCTGAAGGAAAGGACACTGTGAGACTCAGATATAACATTGGTGGGATTTTCAGAAAATAGCCAAATAAAAAAGAAGGGTCTGATTTTCTAAGTACAAAACAGCTTTTATAGTCTGCTCAACAAACCGATTAGTCTGGCGGTGACTGTGTGGTGCATCTTGAACAAGAAAGTGAAGGTTTTTGGGTCACTGCAGGGCTGAATGTTGAGAATAAGATTAATTTATGTGTCCTATCTATTCCAAGTCAAGTAGATTCATATATCACATTTCAGCAACAAAGCAGGCCAAAGTGCTTTACATCACAAAAGCATCAGACAGTCACCAGTTGTGAAACAAGCAACAAACATTACATTTTTTCAAATGCAAATCGATTATCCTAGATATAATCAATTTAGATAGAATGACTCAAATAGTACTTGTCGCAGTGTCATTGTGTTTGTAGTAAAGGTTTACAAGATATGCAGTAAACTTTAAGCAAAACAGTTTTTTCTTTTTTCAGTGTGATTGACTAAGAGTGACAGTAAATAGGAAAATGGGTCACTATTAATTAAGTCTGATTTTTTTTAAAAAAGAAGGCGAATGATGTCAACTCTACAATCGGTAAACATTCAAAGTCATCAGCCCGTGTTGCATCTGAAGCATACTTGGCATGTCTGTATGCAATTAAACTCCGTTCCACCACCACATAACGCAGTTGTAGAACAATAAACAAGTGGAATAATCAAATCAACAATGGCAGCTTTAAATATCTCTGCAAGCACATTTTAAACATGGCTGAAACGATAAGACGATAAAAAAAAAAAAAGATAAAGGAACTAAAGAAATGACAACCTGGGTTTGAAAACATACAAAAATATAAAAATCATAAAACGTTAAACCCAAGATATTGTTTTCTGAAGAGTGCTGAAGATGTCTAGACACAAGTGGCTATAAGATACATGGTCCATTATGCATTTAGATCAGCAGCAAATGGTAGAGAAATAAGGTGACCTTTTTCAAATAGAGGGTTCTGATGCTTAATTATAGTGATGTTATCTGGGAAAACAAGTGCTTTTAAACATAAAATAAATATTGTTTTAGTGTGGTTATAAAAAAAAGCAACATGCTGACAAACAGGGAGGTGAAGAAAACCTATTCTCATATGATAGTGTGTTTGCAAAGAGTGGTAAGGGAGAATCATGCATTCATTTCACTTGAACTTTTTTACATTTTGTCACACAATAACCGCAAGATAAACAACATAGCAAATATAACTCTGACATGGAAGGACAATTATAAATAGTTTTAAAAATCTTGATTTAAAAAAAGCATGCATTTGTATTTATCCATCTTTACTTTATTCTGTTTCTCTGAGTACATCAGTGAACAAAATGCATCCTGAAAATAGGCCTGTCATTACAACACATTTTACGGGATGATAAATTCTCCCAGAAGGTTTTGAGATAAATGATAATATTGCTGCTTTGAGACCATTTTCTAATAATGTAATGGTAATGGCAAAATAATGCAATAACACATGCTCAAACATTAATAACCTTAAATTCCGATAAACATTTAACACTCAAACTGAAAGACATTTTAAATATTCAAAATAAACAAAACAACAGAAACAACAAATAAAATGGAATATAAAATCTCTGTAAACAAAATTATCATTTAAAAAAAGGCTAGTTGAGAGAGAGAAAAAGAGAGAGAGAGGAAGGAGAAAAACAATAAATCATACAAATGGAAATTATTGAGCCTGTTTTATTTTATGCGATTGATTTATTGTTTATAGCCACAGGCCTACCGAAAGTCAAAAACTACAGCAGACAGTTCATTTTTTCAGCAAAGTTTTGGTCTTAAAAAAGCATTCCAAATTTTAATCATCACCAATAATGACAACTGTGAACCTACAAAGACCTAGTAAGACCTGATCATTTACCTAAAAGCTTTAGAGTTTGCACAAGCCATGAAGAGGTTTCAAAAGACTTCACTCAGAAGGAGGTTCAACTTCTAACACAACAACCCTTAAATGCAGCCAGAGCTACAATTTAATCGTTTGATCAAACTGTGGTAGAATACCAACTAAAACTAACTAAACTAACTAAAACCAACTATGGGATCGTTAAAATTTGCTATAATCAGAGATGCATCATCTAATCTGACTGAGCTATTTTGTAAAGAACATAAAAAACTGTTGCCTCTGGCTGTGCAAAGCTGGACATATCCCACATAAAAGCCAGAAAAAATTAAATCAACAGCAGTAATAAATTTGCTTCTTCAAGGGAATACTATTGAACTTATAAAACCTAAATGACATTGAATAAGGTCAGTTTTTTTAAACATTTGGCAAAGACAGTCTGTGCCGTGATTGTACAGTCTCACAAAGCAACATAGCCCATTTAACGTTACTGACATCAACCTTAAAAAACAAACATGGTATTTTCAAATCTTAAAGGTCAAAAATACAAATCTTTAGAGCTTTGATCAGTTTAGGTTTAAGATAAGCCGTTCCATCCCCCGAGATTACAGATCCTATAAATGTTTGTCAAGAATGTCACGTATTTAAATCTAATGCTCTTCAAAGGAAAGGTAAAGTTTCTATGTTCGTAACTCTGACAGTAAACTGTGCGACGGATCTGAGCATTAAGTCTTGTTTCTGTCGTGTCCAGCTCTGAGGGTTTTAAAGTTGTGTATTTGGTTTTGTTCTTTTTGAACTTACGGTTTTATTTTGTGCGCTAATTTTCAGTTTAATTTCAGACAACTTAACTTCCTGAGATTCTCTCTGATAATCAGACTCTGCCAAACCCCTATGCTGTCCACCTGTGTCTCTGTCTTTCTTTCTTTGTCTATTTTTACCTCACTGTCTGCAGCTTTTCCTTGCCAGTTTGTCCTTGTCCTTCCTATCAAGCATTCAAGCCTTTGTTCCAACTTTCTTTTCCATCTTGATTTCTTTGACTTGCCTCTGCCTCATTTTGGATCCCTCTGCTTGGACAGGATTGTTTTGTACTCACCTTGGACTGACTTAAAGAATAACAGATTTCATACAACTGTGCCGACCTTTTTCACATGAAAGTGGTGGTCGATTCAATCAAAATTAAGGAAATGGGGGCTAATTTATCAGTACAACCTAGACAAAAATTTGACTTTATTTTGTCCTTTTGATTCAAAATTTAGCTCAAGCAATGACTCAGCATTTTAGCCACATTTGGACACCAATGTGCTTCTTTAAGATTCAGATTCAGCTCTTTATTCATGTCCTAATGGGCAATTAATTTTACAGTAGGTCAGAGAAAACAAGAAAGGCCTAACGCTCCAACGTATGGTTAGAATTAGCACCCTTTTGCCGGCGTTGTGTTCACATCCATACAAACAAACCCCACCAAGGGATGCAATGAACTAGTTTGTGGACTAAACAGCTGAAGTGTGATAATAGCCCAAGTTGATTCTTTTCAGCCTTATCTAAGGTCTTCTTTAGACAAGGCTGAGATAAAATGTATCCTGGGGGAGATATAACTGAGTCAACAGGAAAGTTCAACTAAGCAGATATTCAAACATCAATGGGGGATGGGCAGCATGCTGACACACAAGACTCCTCAAATCCCTCAAAACAGAGAAGATGCTGTGAGGCCTTGACAGAGTGAAACTTTTCACAGCAAACTGAGCTCTTCTTGTTTACCTGTTACTCACACCAACACAGGGGGTCAAACACTGGATAACGGCATAAGTCAAAGAGTAGCTTGAATGCAGTGCTTCCGTTTGGAAAAAGTGAAAAAAAATACTCTAACTGGTCATGAAGACTACAACGAAACCTTCGTCCTCCTCCCATAAACAATCATCCATGTACTTATATACCCAGCCGTTTTGCTCCTTCAGTAGGCAGAAGCATAAAGTTGGTGACAGATTAATTGTACACTAGCTGTATTTTAAGCTTGGGTTCATCTCTGCTGTCAGCTTCCAGCCACTGATTTGTAACCTGGCCTTGGCAAAGTTGCTGCAGCTGTCAGTCTGCCATTATGACAAAAATACTTCCCAATATTAAAAGAAGTGCTGCAGCAGCTACAGTAACTGCAACACATAGACACATTTCTCCATAAATAACAAACGCAGCGCTGAAATTATTACATGTTTATTTATGCACATGCAGCACAGTAATGCAAACACAATCAAAGGCAGAAAAGAAGGCAAGAGCAGCTGAGCTGCACCAGATTACTAAATTACAAACTGGCAACTTTTCAGACTCAGCCTCGAAAGAGAGAGCTACATTTAAAAAAGCATGACCTTTGCTTTTCAGAGATTTAACGGAAAAAAGTTGCTCGTCAGCACAAGCAGAGCTCTTAAAGTTGGATATTAAATCGGGAATTTTACTGATTACTGCACGACCTGTTTGTATGCACAAGCCTGAGATAAGTGTATAACCAGCCTCCCACACACACACACCCCAACACACCCCCACACGTTTTAAATCCTGAATGGAGATATAAATTAGATGGACTGCATGAATGTGCTGCCTGCTCCTTTCTGTGGTCTCCACATGGTAATCGGGGCTCATGTGAATTGTGGATTCAGCAATATTTAAGGGAGGTCTGATGCTTTCCGATTTTTTTTTCAATAGCACCTGTGTTGATAAAAAAAACAGTGACATCTTAATCATAAGTAAACACAGAGATAAGCAGGATGACAAGAGTTCTCTAGCTTTAATAATATAAAGTTACATAATTTTTAAAGTTTAATCAGTAATACGTTTATAACAAATTTGTCAGATCATGATTTCTTTGTTAATGTAAAGTTGTCATAAAACATTTTGAATAATGTCAACTTTGTATTAAAAGTGTCATGATTTACTGAATGGCACTTTATGACAACAGTCATAAATATTCATGAAGACTCATGTTCATGACAGGTGTTATTACATGTTTATGACTGTGTCATGACAGTCTTATTCACAACCCGTCAAATAAAGTGCTACCAAAGGTTTTTTTTTTAAAAAAGATAATGGCTGATGTTTATTTCCAGCAAAGACAGAAATAGAATTTAGTATGGAGCACCTGATCAATAAAATCATGATTATAACTTTTTGATCGGTAACATGATGTTTTGATTTAGACTGATTCAGACATAATGACATCAACTTTCGGAAAGCCCTGATAATGAGTCACTCATGTTACTCAGGTGTGTTGGAGCATCTAAAGCCTGCAGGACAGTAAATCTCCAAGAAGAGCAAAAAATGTATTTATACGTCATAAAAAGTCAGAAAATTGTACATTGTAGCATTTTAAATGTTAAATCAAAGACCTGACTCAAAATAGAAGTATCAGGCATCCACTTCTGTATTATAGTCCAAATTCATCTTTAAATAATGCATCGTTTGCTGCACTTTGATAGTTGGAATCTGAAACTTGATTTGCTATTATTAGCCAATTCTCATCAGCAATTTTACAGTCCACTGAAGTTAAGAACTAACAACACTCCATACGTACTTTGTTCAATAATTTATATTCCAACAAAATGTCCTCCTTGCCATTCTTTATGTTAATTTTTCCCTCATTAAAATTCAGTTTCCATCCAGACTAATGGCCTTCAGCCTTTCAAAAGATGAAATGGTAAACGTTGATGAAAATTAGTCCATGTAATCAACAGTTCTGAATATTATCACCTCAAATAATAAATAAAAGACAGAATGTATAGACTGGCATTGAAGCCAAGGATTTTAGAAATTTTAGGTGTCATTAATATGCATCATGATTTACATTGTTAACTGAGCTAATGCAAGGCATGAATTCTGCCAAATTACCTGTGAGGGGAATCAGTACCAGCTGTCTGCAGCCAAACTAGTTAATGTTAAGTTGTCAGAACGCTCTTTTTATCATAACAACTAGTTTTGATTCCAGTAGCATGTTCTGAGAAAGTCAAATCTTCCATTAGTACACATTTATTCTGTGACAAAAATAACTTTCTTCAAATCACTGCTCTATTATTTCCACCCCAAGGAATTTCTACAAACTACTTTTATTTCTTAATTTATACTGTAGGCCTACTTCTGAAATTCTCATTTCCCTGCTGTACAAATACAGTGTCTTCAAAATGAGAAAAACAAGAGAGCAAGCCTTTCAATAAAGGCACAGGAGGGCTATAAAAAAAAATTGCTCATATGTGTGGTAAGAATCAAGTTTAAAAGAACTGAAGCAATGACAGAAGAAGACGAGGAAGTTTTTTTTGTTTTTTTTTAAATCCTCTAGAGCTCAGAGAACTGCAACAAACAGCCATTTTAGTGTCACCAAGACTTCATCACGTTTTATGTCAAGGCTTTGATATTCATCTTTAATACAAAATCATGAAATCAGAAATGCTTTACTTTTTTACAGTCACTTATTCTTTATATCACAGTATAAACAGTATTTACTCAGAATATTGATCCTTTTTGATGCTTTATGAGAGAACATTTATTTTCTTGAGCTGTTTTATCGTGCGATATTTTAAAATTTTGTTTAATACAATTTATAAACGAGAAAATATCTTTAACATAACACATCTTCATAATTTTTGGTGAATCGACTCACCTCTATTTGTTTACCATGATAAGTTTCATGTGACGAAAAGCTGTCAGTCCAAAAGGTAAGTCTGCAAAGCAGCAATATCTGATATGTCATTAAAGCTTCAGGGTCTGGCGTCGACTTCTAAAATGTTTATTTGAGTCGTTCAACGTTTCCAATCGAGCTCTGATAATAGAGCAAGTCTGAGTTTACAAAAGGTGTTTAAAAATAAAGTTTTCCTCAGAACAACTGCGACACATTGGGTGAGAAGTTTGAAATGATTAGGCCTGTCCGCCGGACCTTTGGTCTGCCTTAACAACAGTGTCGTTGTCGGAGGACTGCTCTACTTCCACATGGAGGCGGAGCCGGTGTCATGTCAATTGTACAACAGAAATTAGAAACGAAATCTCAATGAAACATTTTAAGTAGTCATTGGCATGGCAGAGTTATGTAAATACTCAAGAAACAGATGGCTATTCTAAAATGTTATCATAGATAAACCTCCACTAGTCCATCATCTGTTAAGTCTAAAAAACATATTAAAAGATTTTATTTTTTTAAAAATATGTCTCTGTTTTTTATTCTGGGGAATGGCGTCTCTTATCGAAACAAAAAAGTGAAAAAATAAAATAAAATAAAATTCTGATCCCAACATTTAAAAAAGCTGAATCTTTTAAGATTAACTGCAAAACCTTGAACAACTCGCACAACAACCAATGGCTGATCATTGGTGCTGGTACAGATGATAGCAAGGACACACAGAGGTTGTGTGTGCCTTGAGTGACAAGCCTCTGTTCTCATCAGAAAAATATCTAAAGCATCTTTTATTAATTCAGATGAAAACGCTGCTGAGTGACTGAATCGCTGACTAACTGGGGCAGATACAACATGTGGATTCTGCTGTTGCAGCGACATCAAAAGCAGATCATCACAAGACTTCCGAGCCGGGAAACCACAGATCTACTTCACAAAGAGAACAATAGGATTTATCAGCAGTGGAAGACTTTGTTCTGTGCTGTTTATAGATACTTCATCACTTTCTATTGTTAGATTTTCCTCAGTTTATGTAAACTATTTTTTAATTTAATACAGGGCTCCTTCAGTTCATTTATTTTAACTTAATGGTCACTATTTCAGACTCTGGAAAACCAATTAACTCTATTTCTGTAACTAAATTGTCTTGTTTCCTTTTAAAAAATGTTAAGTTAATCTTAATATTTAACATATTTGGAAGTAAGAAAAAAAAAATATCTGTAGAAGAATACATGAACAGTTTTTTTTCTAATCACAACCAACAATTTCTAATTTATTTCCATACACTGAAACACCAATGCCTAAAAAAAAGAGAGAGAGAAATCAATGGCTGTGTGTTTTTTATTTTAGGACATATACCAGGATGACAATGGAAAAAATAATTAAGACATGTCTGGTGAGATAAAAACCCATCAGAACACAGTGCAGCTCCATCTTCCTTTTTTCACACCTTTTCTCTCCAGACACAGAAGTGCAAGATGACAGCTGTACCCTGTCATCCACAGGATGAAGAAACATCTTTTTGACCCGTCTGTCATTCATCCCCTCCGGTCTTAAATTCAATAATACAGTTAGGACAAAGGCTATATCATAAAATCAGAGGGAACAGCATGGACTCCTATGGCAACCATCATCCATCAGCAGATGTAATCATCAGAGTCAAATTCAAATGCCAAAACCATTAATCACATTTTTCTTCAATTAATTCAAATGTGGTACAGAAGAATGAAATTTTCCGATAGCAATGTGCCACAGCAGACTATTAAGCTTCTAAAAGAACAACTAAATTACAAACATGATGGAGAGAGGACAAAGAGGAGGGGAAAAAAGTGTTCTTCACTAATATGACTGGGTGGTAATTAGCTGCCTAATAAAGCAGGCTGCCACCTGTCAGTACGTGAGAATAATAACTCAAACTATCTGCAGAATTTCAGCCTTACGTCCGCTGTTTGTGCACCGGCGTGGAAAATACCGGTTCACCGGGACGGCCGAGTCCTGCTTCACATTCTGCTGCTGAGCTGGAATTCTTCAGGCCCGTTCGCTCCATGTCTCGCATCGACATTCAGCGTGGCCAAACCAAGCATAGGAAGACAGCTGGAAATGAGCCTCAGTCTGGTACAGATCATTACCACAGGCAGCCAAAGTCCTAAAAACTTCTGCATGCATGCCTGGTCCAGCACACCTGAACCAACTGGCTGAATTCCCAGTTCGGCATGTCATCCGCCTGGTAACGAACCATTCATCTGACTCCAACATGTTGGTGAAATTAGCTCTTTAGGACTGGATGTGACAAATAATATTGATAACAAATCATTTTGACAAGACTGAAATAATCTAATCTTAGACTGGTACTTAATTCAATGTAAAATAGTGTGTTGCTTTGATGTTTAATTAATATTAGGCCTCCACAACATCAGGAAATATGTGAATGTGATATTGCTGCTGAATATTTGCACCGTGGGATAAAAATAACTAACATTTTCCTAAATCTTCCCACCAGTGTCCACAACCCACTCTGAGTTTTGGCATCTACAATATTAGGCTTATTCTGGCAACTTCTGCCAAGCACTTAAATCATTTTTGAATATCAACTAGGGTTGTTATTGTTTTTTTGTTTTTTTTTCTGGAGACCTCACACTTTCTGAAACGTTTTTCTGGTTTCAATTAAAAATACTTGAGTTTTGAGAAACAGAATTTATCCTTACAACATGGTGTAAAATATGAGCGTCACAGCAGAGCAACTTATTGATTAATAAAAATACAGGAAATAACAAAAAATGGGGTGAAAAAAGATCAACAAATTTCCTGGCCCTGGAGAATCAATTCAGTCGAGATGCATCAAGGGCAAACTGCTAATCTTCTCTAGCAGCATAAGCAGTCATTTTGCTTCCAGAGAGTAAACAGATTTTGAGATTAAGAATTTTTTCTACAACCATATGGTTTCATAGGCCATAACATTCAGCAAACAATACCTTAAACCAATCTCATATGCAATCATGAATATTTAAAACCAAGGACAATAAGTATGTCACAGTCATCACAACCCAAAACAAAGAGGTAACAATCAGTAGCTGCGTTTCTATTACAAATATGCAAAAATCTTCAATATTCCACTAATGAAAAAAAATTATGCCATTTTTTTTTTTTGTTTTTTTTTTTCATTAAATAAGAAATGCAGTTAAAATCGCATGAGAATAATTTTGTTGAGGAGATAAAACATTAAAAACCTGCAGCGCCGTCATTGTCCTACCACTTCCTGTCTTCTTCCAGTTGATGTTCATGTGACTCATATGATGCAAAAAAGGTGTTTCCATTACAGTTTTGCAAAATAAACCAATTTTGATATGACCAAAAAATACCTCAATCCAGGGCCAAAACTTTTTATTGAGATAAAGTTTTGTCTAAATTAGCATGTATCAATTCAGCAAATTTATTTTAGAAATTTTAAAATTGCACAGTCAATGGAAAAGTGGCTAATGTTTGTATTTAAAGTTTTCTGTTTAGTGTGTGTGTGTTTTTGCATGTTAAGCGCAGGGTTTAAAGGTCACCAGTTTGACTCCTGGCTGGAACTTTTCTGTGTGGACTCTCCTGTTCTCTCCGTGTCTGAGTGGGTTTCTCTCTGCAGGTGTTTCCACCCACGCTCCACACTCACGTGCTTAAAGGTTAACTACTGATTCTAAACTGACCTCAGGTGTGAGAGTGAGCATGCAAGGTTGTTAACACAAACTGCTTGAATAGTTCAGTGAATCGTTTTTGCCATCACGCTCACCCTCTGCGTGCCTCCTCCCACAAACACACATCAGGCCGGGTTACACGGATTAAACCGCTTCTTAGATCCATTCATGCTTTGAATTTTGCTTTCATCTTCGTTTCACCCTTTGTCCCTGAACCCTTTTCGACCCCACATACCCATCACCAGCCTATCTTATATAAATAAAGAAATGCCCTTCGTTTTGTAATTAAAAGTATGACCATGGGGTCAGATTGGGTGCATTATTTATGCAGGGGTTGTGCGTTCTCCAAATCCCTCTGACAGATAATTGTCGCCTGTTATCATTGCTTTCCTCTCTGCTGGGACGGAGGCTCCAGGCACTTCACCCATGGCCACATTTTATGGTGTGTGTTTTTATAGCTCAGTTTGTAACTTTAATAGCATAATATTAATTCTTTTGTTAGTCATTACTATTTGAATTGTGACACATATTCCAGTTTCGCATTTTAATGACAATTGAGCAAACAATGGTGAAGTTGAGAAGCAGAGCACAAGCACGCCTGGGGAAAATATCAAAATTAAAATATGTTTTGAAATGAGTAATTGCAAAATCTTTTTACCTAATACGTTGATTTTTGTCCCTAGATAAGAATAAAAAGGAAATTAGTGTCAGGGACAGCCAGCAGTCTCGTTACACTAAAAGAGAAGTTGTTTTCTTTTTTTGTTTTCATTAGAAATGCATTCATTACTCAGCAACAACCTAATAGATCCATGTCTTTGAGTTCTACAGTAATAGCAAATTGATTGAATTATCCTCAGGAGGGAAAAGGGTGGGAATTAGCCAGCCAGCCAAAAAAAGAACAGCAGAATCATCGGCTTAAAGCTGATGGATGAGACTAGAATAAAAATAAATAAGAAAGAGTTGAACAAAGGGGAAATCTGTCAGAAACAGTTGATGATTATTTGGATTTATGGCATGTTTCAGGGATTCATAAATGACCACTCGCTCCAAAGATCGTGAGACACACAGGTTATCGGATTCTGGCGAGCTGATTTAAATTATGCATCAGTAATAAACCTAGAAAGTACAAAAAAACCCAAAAAAAACCTTTTGCAGCTCAAACATTACACAGAACAAAATAATCAAAACAACTCAGCCAGGAAAACAGTTCCTGCCTCTAAAGGATGAACTTCTAAACTAAAACCAAAGAAAACAAATTTTCTAAAATTTTATCACTTAATTCTTTAAGAAGATAAAACAAGTCCTGCATAAAGCCAACATTTTGCTTCAGACAGTTTGTGAACTTCAATCCGAGAGCAGGATTTCTCTACTGATCCCATTTCTTTACTGTAAGAGAGAAATCTGAATATCAATGGAGAAATAAAAAAAACGTCAGGTGTTTTTTGGGAAGGAATCAACATTTTAAGTATTTTAGGTCAAGAATAATTTAACAAGATCTCCACATTCTGATTTATGTACACAAACACACAATGTTTGTATCTTGAAGAGTAACACGTATTCTTACTTCTTGGGTCTGTTAAGTAACAGTTTCCTACATTTTTTTATTACATTTCTTAAAAACAGACTAAGTTTTTCTTTTTGTTTGCTTGTCACTTCTTGTTTTCTTAGTTCCACCCTTTGACTTGACAGGTAAAATTGTTCTACAATCAAGCAGATTGTAGAACAGACTGGGAAATAGGAGTCTTACCACATTTATCTAAGAATCACCGCAGAACTGTTAGATTCACCTGTAATATCTAAGAGTATTCCTAGGATCCTTTTAGCCCCACTTTAATATCAGTGGCTGCACCCAAGATACATTTATATGCTGATGACTCAGGCATTTATACAGCAGCAGTTTCCTGAAATCAACCATTGAAGATTTTACAGGAAGCTTTTCTGTACAGACATCCATACTGAAACTGATTGCTTTTCAACTCAAAGAAGACTAAATGCATGACAATAATGTCTCATGATAAGGCAAATGATGGTATAAGCCTGATTTTTTTTTTTTTTTTAAGTTATTTAATGCTAATGTTGGCCATTTCTTAAAAACCTCAACTGGGCAATATTTATGTCAAGATCAGCCAGAAAAACTTGCACCATCTTTTCTTTTTTCTTTTTTTGCTGCAGTACGATATTATTTATAATAATGCATCTTCCCTATTGAAAAGACTCCACGTACCATTCTGCATTTCACCTATTCAAGCTCTCAAGACTCATTGTTGCACCTTGTACAAACCTTTATGATGGATTTCTTTAGGTCAGAAGAGAAAAATGTGCATGTTCCTGATTACTGTAACAACTCTCAGTGCTCAGAATTGGCAGAGAATTTGGTAAAACTGCCGCTTTCTTTTGTTTCATGTCTTTAGAATAAAATATATATAATAAAATTTGTATTAAAAGAATAAAATAATAAGACCCAAATATCCTGAAAAAATTACAAAAATGACAAAAAAGCTAAAGAAATTTTTATTTTTGTTTGTTTTTGTTGGATCTGTAGAAAAATATAATAAAGTTATGAGAACAGTTTTTGTATGTTTTGTAAATCAGTACATGATTAATTGGTTTCTTCTGTCACTTCTGTTCAGTTTTAAAATGGATTAAATAACTAGTGACATCAGTAAAAATGACTGTAAACTGTAATTATCGTCAGAGTTGAGATCATCTTCAAATCTCTCAAGGTTGTGACTTTTATCCTGTCTGGCACTTCCACAGATAGAGAAGGATAAATGATGGCAATAACAAAAAAAGAAACCTTTGTTTCTTGTAGTAAAAATAATACCACTATATGCATATATCAAACTGACTGATGGATTGTAATGTGTGTCAAAGACCTTTGTATGTTTTCTGATCTTTTCAGTGCAGCCAAACATCACTGCAACCCAGTTTTTAAAATTATTTTCTCTACCTTGATTTGTTAGTGGAGAAGCAGACATTTTGGGAAATAAATGAGTGGAAAGAAGAGACATGCCACGCTGCATTGTGTTAAGGGAAAACTAGAAGACAGCTGGAGAAGGGAGATACACAGGAGCTCTGTGGTCTTTGGGAGGTTAAATGAGCACAAAGCTGGGTGTCCACCGATAGTACTTCTTTGTTGCTGCTGTTGTGGCAGCTGTTATTTTGTGCCTTTGTGTGTCTTTGGAGCACTTGACCATTATGTTCAGGTACATCCCAAGTCTTTGTTGTTACCAAGGCTTCAGTCTCGGTATATCTGCTCCTTTCTCTCATGGTCATCTGTCTTTCTCTTGGCCTCCCTGCTAGCACCCGCACAATGAGCCTCACAAAGTTAGAGTTTTTGCTGCAGATTGAGGTTTGTCGCCGTTGCCTTTGAGTGTTCAAAGTGGAAAAACACTTAAAGGGATATTATCTACAGCAGGCTCCCCAGAGGTCAAGATTGTACAGCTGACCGTGACAGTTCACATGTCACTCACGTAGAAATAAAGCCACAGACACTGAAATGATGATACGTTTTGATCACACGCCTATTTTTTTATGTAGCTTATATCAGTTGTTCAGTTTCTTGTGTCTACCTTTTATGTTCTGTACATGCTAATCCCCTAAAGCGCTAACAGCAGAGCTAATTTATCATTTAGCACTTTAGCTAACTTTAAAAACAGTTAAGTAGCACACTTAGTTTCCCATAAATCAATTTCTCTGGATAAATACTGAAGCACTAATTTTCTCAGCTGTTTTTTTTTAAGCTTTTGCTTGAATAACTTTCAACATCTATGTTTAAATTTTGGTAATTTACAACTAAATATTCTACAAGTAGCCAGACGTTTATGTTCATGCTTTTATTTTGAAGAAAGTGAAAGGCTGTTTACGTTCTCTCTCTACATTTCACCTAATAACTATTTCAAACAAGAAACATACAGCAGCATAATAAAACACAGACAAAATATAAGCAGAAATCTAAGGGCATTATAGAACATGTAAATTATGCAATACATATGTACATATGGTCTAGGGTCGTAGCATTTCAATGGCAGACATAATTTGAATAGAAGTTGATGCTTTAGCATTGGTTTCCACTAATCGTATCGTGTTGGTGTCGCACCTTAGCTTTAGCAGAACAAATGTTCATGATTAATGGCTTAGGGTAAGAGCAACTAACTTTTTAGTTAGTGGTGTCCACCACTACCTATACAGAATTTTCTTACCTTTGTTTCTTTGAGTGGATTTTAATTTTTAACTCTACTCACATTTGGTTATGTTTTCTCACCATCACACATGTTGTCTTGGGAGCTTATTTAGTGCCAGGTTTTTTACGTGGCACTACAAAAGAGTATCAAACCTACTGTAAATCAAAGCAAAACACAATGCAGACATGGTGGAGCAGATTTCTGCCAAAACCCTCAGAAATTTCTACACTAACTTTCTATATTTACAAGAGAATATTCTCTGATGTTGGAAAGTGGTAAATTTACCAAAAAACATAATTTTCAATGATTAAAAGCATAAATTTACAATGTTAGAAGTAAGATGTTCTCTAAAATTTCAACGTCAAATATTTGCTACAAAAAAAGTCAAATGTTCTCAAGGACTTAAATGCTAAATTTAGGATGTGGATATTTCGTGTAAGTGGTACATCGGGGCTCTTTTCCTGTATCAGAACGACATTCCCCAGGCGCAGACTCACCATGAATGAATGCCATAAATTTACCTTTAATCATTGAAAACTATAAACCTTATGTCTTTCAGACATGATAAAATATTTGCGTTTTACTTGTTAATATATAAAATTTATAGAAATTTTTGAGGATTTTTTGGCAGAAGTGTACTCCTTCATGGGTATATTATTTTTTCTTTTATTGATAATGACCCTTGTCCTCCATGGTGTGCTTTGACCTTTGGTTGGCATTTTTTGAGGTTTAAACACAAACGCCTCTGCCGCAGCAGCGCTGCTGGTTTTGGTTTAATAAATAATGAGTCCTTCTGTTTCCACCGAACTGTAAACATATACCTAGAGTCTTCAGTGCAACTTTGACTCCCTGGTATGTTAGCATCAACTTCTGTTGTTGTTGAGACTGTAAAATATATGAAACGAAGTTATTAAGCTTACAAGTTTATTTTACATTTAAACACCCAGCCATATATGATAAAATATCATCTAAAATCAACGCTTTTTGGTAATTTGTCAAGTTAAGTCAACTTGACAAAGCAGCTTAATGTATCAATATAATCAACTTGATAAAGCAGCTTAATGTAACAATATCCGTTAGCAAAACACATCATAGATGCTGAGAATAAACCTGCAGAAGCTCCACACAGTGAGAATCAGGTTTGCTGTTATCATTTCTTTTTGTCACACTTTCTATCACACTGGAGATTCTTTCCACACCATTAGTTACTTTCTGCTGAGCTGTTCACCCATTTCCTCCACTGCACTAATACAGTACAGCCATATTATGCACCATCTGCCATAAACACAACTACCTAGACTTAATGTGGACACATCAGCAGATTAGAGGAGCCAAATGATGTGGTTATTGCTGTACTACATGCTTTTGTAGGAATGGGGGCTGGGGGATCATGAGATGTTTCACCCTTAAGAAACTATGAAGGACACAGAGGGATAGATTTCCAAAACTACATTACTTTGATTTATATTTCTCATAAGACGCAGAAATGGTAAGACATCACTCATCTTCACTGTTTGAGCATTTGTTCAAAATACGTCCAAGTTAATGTGAAAACGAATGTGCTGCAGAAATATTTACCATGGCTTCTGCTTCTATTTGCAATGGAAATAGCCATAATTATGAAAACTATAAACATTTAAAGAGAAGTATTTAACATGTACAGAAAAGTAAAACAATGTCAACATGTAGACAGGACAGACACACACAAATAAATCTTGACAGTTTCATGAAATGTTCACAGTTTTCCAGTGAAATAATGACGAGTTTTAATGTTTTATTTACACCAGGTATTTTTAATTTTTTATGCTTACTTCTGAAGGACTCTGAGGGATGCTCATGTTACCGACCTGCTTCTAATCAAACTAAACAGTTTTTGCAGTGAAAAAGTACAACAGGTTTTGTTTTGGCATTACACATCTCTTTGCCTTTTAGATCAAAAACTGTGTTTCACAAAGATGAAAAATTTCTTTAAAAGAGTCACCCAAAGGATTTCTATCAAGGCTGTATTTTCAAAAGTTTAATTTTACCTAAACTTCGCTGAGATGATTTTCTGCTGTGACTTAGTGGTATTAAAAAAAAACCTCTACTATATGATGTAGACTGGTTAAGGAAATTGAAATCATCTATTCAACACACTTTTAAAGATTCATTAATGACATGCCACAAATGTGCAAAGAAATATCAGCCTCCTTCGATACTCTGTTGCACAGAATTTAAAGTCTAATTGAGAATCAATGCACTTATCAGTCCTGCATCAATAGCAATAAGCTGTCCTTGTCCAACAAGCCCTATGGGGCATTTTATTACAACTGCTGAGCAATGACAGAAGAAAATGACTAAATTCCTGGTGCTGTAAAAAAAAAAAAAAGAGCTAAAGCAAACCGTCACAGTTTTTATTGAAGATTAAACAATTTTAAGAAAAACAATTCTGATGTTTTTCAGCTTTTCTGAAGGAGTTGGTTAACTTTTAATTAACTGTTGTTACACATGCCATAAGAGACTGCTGCATATCAAGTGGTATATCTTTCCGTTAGTCACTCACTTTTTGTTAAATGTCAAGCAAAAACTTTTGAAACCTAGCATTTTATGCCATTAAAATATTTTCTATGTGCAAGAAAAAGTAAGAATTGTTCCACAAAGCTAACATCATAAAGACATTTCAGAAATAACAAAAAAAACACCCCCGAAAGAAAAACAGTAGCAACACCAACCATTTGTTACAAACATGCTCATAAAACCAGCATACTGTAAAAATATAAAATCTTACCAAGTAGTTTTCAATAGTTTCTAATACAAATATCTTAGTAACTTTTCAGCAAGACAGGAGCTTGTTTTAAGTCAATAATGCCTTAATATTGATGAAAGGATATTAATTCCACTGGCATATAATTTCACTTATACCACAAAACTTTTCACATGTTATAAGTGAAATAATCTGCCAGTGGAACCAGTATTTTTTTCATCAACATTAAGGAATTATTGACTCTAAACAAGCCCCTACTGTATGTCTTGCTGAAAAGTTAATTGTAAGTTAGTTTTGTCTTAATTCAAGTGTACTAAGATGTTTGCACTAGAAAACAGTCAGAAATCCTTGGTAATATTTTGTGCTTTTGCAGTGTAAGTATTAAAACGTACCACTTTGAAGTGTTCAGCGCTGCACTCCGTCCCTCTGTAGGAGCAGGACAGCAGCATTTCCTTAATATCGTGGCCCGTTCGCTCGTAGAATTCACGCATGTTGAAGGGCCTGGGCCGGTAGTCGGCAAAGTCCGTCTTCTCCTTCAAGATCTTCAGAACACTTTCCTCAACCAGATGTGGGTCCCGAATTTCATACCTGGACAGAGAGGCGCTCAACTTAATACATAAAACAAGACATTCAAAATAACTTTTTCATCAAAACCGGTCCTTCCTCTATTTGTTTAGAAAAGTGAGAATAGTGATATTAAAAATTGTTTAAAATAAAAAGTAAGGCAGAAAAGATGCAAAAACTGTGGAATTTTATAAAATCCCTTATTAGTTCCAATTCAAGTATCTTCTATAAAATAAAGAAATTAAAGTGTCTCTTTGTGTTAGCTGTTTTATTTGAAAGATATTTCTGAACACTCAGAAGAGGACGTTATCCGAGTTGCATTTTTAAAGTTCAAAAATAAAATAGTGCATCAGTGAAATTTGCATACAGACAGAAACTTATACAGAAAAATATGCATGACTAAGCTCGGGTAAACATACAGAGGGACGGTCATCGATGAAAGACAACATGAACTGCAGAAATGTTGCAAAAATAAAACTTGCAACTTCCCTCACACTGGTGTGTAAGGAAGGTTGTTTAAAAAAAATAGATAATTATAATTACTATTAGTTCTAATTAAGAAAGGCAGTACAGATTTTCAAAAAAGAATACTAATAGAATAGAATATTTCGCATATGTAGAGATGTAAAACGTCCTCTGTCGTGACGAAAAAAGATTTAGTGGTTAATAATCAACTACAAAGATAATTTCTGAGAAATGTGCCATTCATTCTGTCCAGTTAGCTTTTTATAACTTTGCAATTTTGCTGAGTTTGTTCCCAACTTCTTCTTCCACAGAAACAATCCCTCTGCCTCAGGATACAACCAGGCGTGAAGTTTCACCTCCGTTGGGGACATTTTGAAACCACTTTGACAGCACAATGACTTAAAATAATTTTCTATATTCTGGCCAGTCCATTAATAACACATTGTGGATGTTCAAGTCAATTAAATTATACTTACTGATATAATTTAATTATATTCATTGTTATTTGGGCCACATTTCATACTCATTTAGTTAAAATATAATATAATTGTATTGAAAAATGCATGGGATTTAAGCGTTTTTATTAATCATAATGGATAATTTATGAAAATACTTAACTACAAAGAACAGAAAACTGGTGGTTTGGGCTAAAGAGGTCTGAAACGGTTTGTTTGGGATTGTTGTGTAAGAAATGTGGCGATGAACCGGCAAAGGAATGAAGTGAGAAGGGGTCAGAATAAACATCTGCTAAAGGTAAAGTTTACATAACCATCACAACAGAGGATCGATATTACCTGGTTAAAGATGTTACATCTGAGTCATAAGATTTTTAAATATTCTGATTACCTTAACTCAATTGGAACCCATGCTTTTCTTTAGAAGCAGCATTATTTTATATTGCAAGGTATTTCTTAAGCTGTATTTCTTCTTTAATCATTTTAGATAGGCTTTGTGAAAAAGTTGGCAAATAACTTGGGGTCGCATTCCACAGATTATATAGATGAATCTGCAATTACTGAAAAGCAAATAGGTTGGGGTCCACTGTACACTTAGCTCCAGCACTGCAGCAATTTACACCCCTCGCTCCCTACTCCCCATTCAGCTCCTTCAGACTAGCCAGCAGCAATTAGCAGCCACATCTCCTGGTGGAACTACATCTGCTGCGCTCATTATACAAGCTGCTTCTCAGTGCAACACTAGTAAAAACACTGTTAAAGAGTAAATAGAAGTGCGATGTTATGATGACTTCCTGAAGCAGGAGTTTTTAAAAAAGACAGTCCACCAATTTCAAGATATGAAATTACAAAGTCAAATTTCTTTTAAGACATATTTTATTTATACAGCAAATGAAGTTTACAGTTAATTGATTATGCTATAAAATGTCACCATCTGCCTGGAAAACAGGAGTACTGCCCCTTTAAATAAAACTTTGTGTAACAAAACATATAGTTAATTTCTTTTGTTTGGGCTCAGTTTATTGTCCATAAAACACATGACTAAGAATGACTAATGATGAATATGTTGGTCTAAACACTTTGGGAACCATTTATAATATTCCTCAGTTAGGAAACGAGCATCATTCACAGAAACAAATGAACCTCAATTAAGCAGAATGGGCCTCTGATGACCTCTCAGGAGCAATGACCCATCAGTAGCACAAGCACCCAAATTATGAAGAGCTCATTTTAATCACTGTGGAAAAGAACAAGTGAAACACACAGACTGAGGAACACGGAAAATGATTTGTGCATTATTTATTTTTTTTAGAAAATAACTGATAACTTTTAATTTATTCATTGAATAAAAAATGTAATGTGAAACAGTGGCAGTCATCCCATTAAACAGTTCATATATCATGCTATTGTGATAATTTTGGATTGCTCAATTTACACTTACACGCATCAATGACTCTTTTTCTAAAGCCAAAGAATTCAAAATTATAAGTTAAAATAAGAGAAAGTTTAAACCCTTTGGCTCCAACAATAAATCTGTCCAAAGCTTTGTTGATGCTGACACTTAGCTTATTTCTTTTTTACATGGGCAATATTTCAAATCATTATTAGTGGAAAAACTAAATGGGATTTTTTAAAATTTCACAAGGTCAGTCTGTCTGGGCTTAGAAACGATATGAAAGAAAATTAGAGAGCACTGCCTTAATATTAAACCACAGATCAATTTCGTTTCATTTCCCAACTCTCTTGCAAGCACCTTCATATGTTCCACAGTGGACACGGCGGGCTTGGATACACGCTTCGGACTCAGAATATGAACGCCACGCAGAGTGTGGTGTAATTTGAAAGGGGGGTAATTTTCTTTTTCTGTGTTTGCAACTGAACATAGATTTAGGTCATTCATGCTTCATGCTGGATGAAGTTAATATGAGTGAGAACACTGCGGCTGGCGTTACAGTCGACGTGAATGCCACACAGTAAGTCATATTGAGAAACACCCACAGTTTGATATATTGTCACTCCAACAGATTAAAATGTGTTTTTGTGCAGACCAGGCATGGCAAACCAGACGCGGACATTGGACAAATCCATTTGTTTCGCCCTTTTCTGTTTGCTTCAACAACCAGATAAATTATAGGGTGACAACTTTCAAGAAGAAACATAAAATCATGTCAATTAAACTCTGCTTTGACTTATAAAACGGGAGGGAGATGAAATCTGTTCCCTGATATCAACATGTTTCTGTGTGAAATGAAACAAAAGCAAAGACCTCATTAAGATGCTCGCTGAAGCTGCTGAAAAATGTGTCATTATCTTCAATGAATCCAGTCCTGTACCAACATGGGGCGAAATAAACCAAAAGCATTAGAAAAAGCCAGATTACACTCAGTCCACTCAGGGAAAAATACCTAAATTATTGGAAACATATCCAGAGTCTGACTAAACGAAAAACTAAGAGTTAGGCCATAATGACCATTGTTACATATAGAGGAAAACAGGAGCATGCCAACACCATGCCTACTGTGAAGTAGATGGTGGCAGCACTTTGATGGGCTTTTAGGAACATTATATTCAAGATTATATATGAAAATATTGTAGCAACATCTCAAGACATCAGAAGGGAGTTAAAACTTGGCCGCAAATCTTCCTAATAAACAAAGAGACAAAGAATAAAGCAAATTTAAGAATGAAGTCAGTGTTTTGGAGTAGTCATCAAAAAAAACCAGCATCTTAGCCAATTAGAAAACTGGTGACTGATTAGGGTCAGATCCATTTAATGAATAAAGCAGATAGGCTATCTACATTTCAGGACTTTAGTTGACAGTAAATGTTATGTGGTATTTTACTTTTATTCGTTTTAGTTCTAAAAATTCTCAAGTCGCAAATGTTGGTTTGGATTTCGCTGCTTTCTACCAACAGATGTTTTGAAGTGAGTCTGAATTGACCGATTATTTGTAGAGTTTCAATCCTACAGAAAGCTGAGAGAAAGCAAGTTTCCTCTGCTAATTAATTAGAAAGCATAATTAAGCTCATTAATTTGTCTTTTATGTTTAAACAACTAGTATTCACTAATCATCCGATTCTATTTTGATACATTTTTAATAGACTGCATCTTTATTAAAAAGGCATGTTTGTAGAACTGGGTGAAGCTATAATTTTGAACTTGTCTACATGTCATCCCTTGTCCTGTTTCTACCCTAATCTTCACAGGTTTTACCGTCTTAAATGTTATAATCAAGAAACATGAACATAAACAGATCTCAGAATAAATCAGAAAACTACATCAAAGAAAGATAATGTCTTTCATTTAAAAACATTTGAATTAAAAAGTATAATTAGTGCTTGAATTGACCTAATCAGTGGTACTCCAAAAGACCCGACACACGAATCACACAAACTCGGTGAAAAAGATATAAAATCACAGCCCAGAACTCGGGCTTACATTATGACTACATCACTACGCTGTCACAATTTAATAAGAAGCTACAGCTTGTTGTGGTATATTACGAACTTAATTGAATTGTATCCCGAGCTCCTGTCTTATAAGCAACACAAAGCTGCCAGGAGAGCACTTAAGAAGCTCTGCTCACATCCCCGAGTCAGGAGGCTCCAGCTAAAGCGCATACAATCACAATAATACGGCTAGATTTTTAATATTGCCCTGCCACCGCTCCCTAAAGCAATCACTGCAAACTCTCCGTGTATGGGTGGGAGAGACAAAATTGGATTATGGGCCACAAGCACTTTAATTTTCTTGTGGGAACTAAAAGGAATGAAAGCGCATCTGCAAAACTTTGCCACCTTATGGGTGAGTCCAAACAGCTACTGCTTTTCTGAGCATCATAAAAACTAAATTCAGTTCTTAAAGTAAATGAAATGAGCATTACTGTTTATTTAACACCTGAATCTGAAAGATGAACAATCTGAAACAGTTCTCCTATTGTTGCTAATTCTGCACTAATAAGGCCTACCTGACTGCGTATTAGAGATTCTGCACCTGGCTCTGACACAGCTACTATCCTGCTCTGGACAAGGTCATACAAATGCAAACTAGGGCCACCGTGAAGAGCAGCAAGCCAAAACAAGCCTCTGTCATATTAATGAGCAATTACACAAACCGCCAATCCAAAACACAGCAAAAACATGCAACTCATTTCATGCAGGGTCTCATTTGATGTCATTACTGTTTGCTTTTGATGTCTGCCCTCACTTTCCCCTCTCACTTGTCCACAAACACACTAAAAAAATGCAAATGCAGCAACATTTAAAAAACAAGAATCATCTTTCTCTGAATTTATTTTCAAGCAGTGCTTTCAAATACAGACACTAACCCTGTAAGACACATTCACGCTGAAATAGATAATACAGATTGCTACCAAGCAGTTATATATTGTGGCTTTGGACTCTTAGCTCATGTGAATGGGGGGAAAGGTTTGCAAGGTCAGGAAACATGTTGGAGCCATGCTCCGTGGTAAGCAGAAGACCCGCCTCTGTGACTTCCATGAGCTGATGGAGCACATCTCACCGGCAACACTGACTCCAAAATGACCTTTTTCTTAATTATCTTATAATTGCCTTTGCGACATAATCAAAATAAAACAGAGCAATTTACTTGCAATGTTCTGCACTGTCAGGTGTGACTTCAACCTGCAAATATGCGATGGAAAACAGATTGATTTCCCCCCCCACACACCTTTCCTTGCTACAGAAGGTGGAATCGGTTTAATTTGTAGTGGCTCAGTTTTAAACTTGATGTCTGAAACAGTGTGGCAGCGGTGGAACCTCCCAGATGTTAATAAACACAGGGTTAGAACATAATATCTGATCTGTTTTTTTCCATTCAGCCTCCAACTGAGAAGTTCAGATTTTCAGAAGGAAAAGATTTCAGAAGCATCTTGAGCTTCCAACTTTAAATCAAGACCATTACAGATTTACAGTCCATTTGTAGGGTGAAAAAAGTTGCTTTATTCTTGCATTTTTCTTTCCCAATAAAAACAAAAACTGGAATGAGAACATTTTGAGCCACAGCACCTTGAAAAAAATGCATTAATAATGTTCTGTCAGGACCTTTGCTACTTTTTGATATTTTTGTGATAAATTCTGACAAACTATATGAAAATTAGAATCATTATTCTTTAGGCAGTTTGTTGGACCTACTTTCCCTGTAAGAAGATTAAATTTCCCCATCTTCCATTGAACGCACCAGTAACAAAAGCCAAGAAAACTACAGTTCTCAAAAATAACAGAGTGATGAAGTGGTCAAAGATGTAAAGTAAAACATTACAGAAATGTTTCAAACTGAACCCAAAGATTTATGGCGCTGGTGTATAATGGAGAAAATATTGACCGAGTATGACTCACATATTACCTGACCCAGCTGGCTATTGGGCTGAAGAGAGTTTGTATTTGTAGCACAGGATTTTAATAGAGCCAGACTATCTCTAAAAAAAACAAAATAAAATAAAAAACACTCATAAGGACTTCTATCCAGGCCTGGTTGGACCAGAGAAAGAACTTGAATTTTTTTTTTCTGCAGAGAAGAGAGAAGCTGGAGCTAATTACAGGAGAGTCTTGGAGAGTTGTGTTCTCATACTTTTTACTTGCATGCTTGGATATAATTTTCTGAAGAAATAAATGTGTAATCTTTGGGAATCTAGAAATGGTACCAAGGGATCAAGGAAAATTGCTAAGGCAAAAAAATGTCTGTACTTGATGATTTCTTCTGATTTGTTCATGCTGTCACCCAATGAAGCAGCAGGCATTAGGCCTTTAACTCAGAACCTTACAAAGCAAGGTAAGGTTCTTCTGGGCTTTAAAGGGATTGTAATCTCACTGCAAGTCAAATTTGGAATTGGAAGAAACTGATACAAATTCTTTAAATATTTTCCTTCTAATTCTTCTGGCATTTAGCAAATTTAAATAATTGTTGTAACCCTAACTGACATACCGCATGTTGATTCAATGTCTGATTTAATGCCAGACAAGGAAAAAAGATGTGTTTTTGTATACCGGATTGATAAATATCTGCTTTCAGATGCGTTTCGCAGATGATTAAATGGAGAAATTGTTGATCTCCAGATGTGCAAAGCTGGTAGAGACACTGCATAAAAGACCGCTTGCAACTGTACTCACAGGGAAAAGTGATTTTAGAAAGGATTGATTCAGGTCAGCTGAACAGAAATGCACAACAATCCTTAGAACACTTAGAGAAGAAACTAATTTTAACTTCTTGCTGTCCACAATTATGTCTTTGTGTAGTTATACTGCAGAACCCACAGAAATCTGAAATGAATGTTTCAGTTTTGATGTGACAAAATATAAAAGGGGCATAAAAGATTTTGCACAGCATTGTATATTTAGTTGAGCATGAAACTTTGATTTTTTACCAGTTTGTAGTTTAAGCTCTATATGCAGTTATGATTCACAGTGGGAAATGATTGCTCTCTGTAGTCAATATTGGCAGTTTCTTTATACAACGATCTTTAAATATAATTTCCAAGTAAAAGACTTGAGGGGAACCAATTGCATCATCAAATACTACAAAGTTTACTCTCTGCAAGAAAGAAAAAATAGCTTTATATTGATATAAATGTGAAGCATTCTGTACCAAAGCAAAAGTAAAACTTATATTAAAACCACAGAAAATGATGCACTGGTAGGAAAAAAAGAGGCATACGTCTCTTTTAAAGTTTAGAAAATCAATGATTTAGCTACAGCAATAATGATACTGTGAGCAGGGAGAGGAATACGCCATGGAGAACTATTCTTTCCTTTTAAAGAGCCTCAGATGAAATCACAAATCAATCCAGTCACCCTAAATCTCAGAAATGACATTTGGCAAACATCAGAGGTCTGAATGTCTGCAGTAGAGCCAAAACTGGAGCGTCTGGTGTGTAAGCTTGGCGTAGCAAACCAAAACCAAAAACTGGAGCTACATTTTAGGTGTTTTATGAAGCTGTTGTAACACAAGCCATTAAAAATACTCCATTAAAGTTAAGGGAATTGCCTCCTCATACAGGCATACTTTAAATTCCTGGCTCCCATTGGTGGAGCCATAGAGAAAAAAGGACTAATGAAATATCCCTCCTATATGTGATTGTAACATTTTTTTTGTACTACTGTTGGACATAGTATGCAAATACACCATTTTGAACCACATTTTACTTAAGTCACATCACTCTTTGCCTTTTTCTGATTGTGGGAAGAGAAATGTTCATTTTCAGCATCAAGCTGCAGCAAATATTTTAATTTAATTTGTACATCTGAATAAAGCTTAGGGGTACCTCTTGTTTTTTGTTTTTTTTTATATTTCAAACTGCACACATGCTGAAGCAACCTGGTCAAAAATACTGAATACAAACACATTTTCCCCATAAGACCTAAAATATCAGCTTTCCACTTCCAGCATTAGCACTTTATGACTCAATGTGTTTTGAACATGGGTCCTGGAATATCTACGACTCATTCTACTTTTAACGGAAAACCGAATATACCCGCCTACAAAGTGTTTTTTTAACAAAAATCTCTCATGTCTTACTTCTCTGAGTAGCAAAAAATTAAAGTAGGAGTCCCCGCAAAGCCAAGAGAACAGAGAGGGCAAGAAACAATGGGAGATGAGAGTGTTAATCAGAGGGACAACTCTGTAGCTTAACAAACAGCACTAATTACGCCGGGATAAAGACGTGTTCATCACGCAGCTTATGAGACACAAGTTAATTGCCTCAGCTTGTAGTCCCCTCCCTCCATCTAAAGTCAACCCATCAAAGTCACTCGGAGCAAATGCAACTACATTTACTTTCCCTCAGCCTCCTGTTTTTCTCTTTTTTGCCTTTTTTGTTTTGATTTTTCCTTGGTCTGTGTTATAATAGGTATAACAGCCTGAGATTGTATTAGAACTGCTAGTAAAAACACAAAAACAAGTTATATAGTACACACGTATTGATTTTTAAATCACACACTTGAGTCTGAAGCATTTGTGCTGCAGACTCAAGAAAGAGGGACATGTTACTTTCCAGAATGGCTAGAATATGCATGCATGTACAGAGGTCATAGAAAAACAATACTCAGAGTGAAAATAGGAAATTAGATATACATCAGCCAAACATGTTCGGCATGCAGAGAAATACTCAGTGGATCAATATGCTAAAAATAAATGGACTGATGTGTTCAAGGTGGGATTAAGACGTGTCAGGTTTCCATATATATTTTATTTTCGCTTTAATGAAATATACATTTTTGTGCGCTTTCTGATGAGTGAATTTTTTCTGCTTCAGAACAAAGTGAAATGTCTCCATCAGTATTCTTCTAGGGATTGTGATCAGAATAAGAGGGGGAAAACAAACCGTGAATATATCCAAACTCAACACTTTCAACATGAGACAGCGAGCTTGTCACGGCTGCTATGATCCTCTATGATCAAAGCACGACAGGGAGCAACAAGTGAGGAGGGAAGAGATGGCAGTTGTGAATAACGCACATCTCTCCACACTGTCAGCAGGAGATGTTAAAGTCAAGTGGAGTCATTAATCTAATGCATGGATATTTGCGCACCACGAATAATAAAATAATAAAAGAATGCTTTGAGTCAGCAGAATGTTCTTACATGAAACACTGTCACTTGGTCGGTTCGTAGCTCTGTCACAGTGTTTTCTTTTTTTAAAAATCTATTGAATGATGCTGCTATTTTATCTAAACTCCCAAAAAAACAGAGGTATGTGATTGTACCACTGACTTAGGGTACTTTCACACCTGATAGTGGTGAAAGTGGTGAACCTGACTTGGTTCAGTTGGGGTTAAAAATTGCAACATTTGTCACATTTTCAGCACATTTTCACACTGCGCTGCGCCAAGAAAACCAAATCCTTTTTTAAAAAAAAAAGCTTAACTTCCTTCTTCACAAAATGTAAACAAAAATGGAGGAGTGTTAGATTTTAGCGGTGAGATTATTTCTTTTTGTCTTTTGCTAAAGATTACAAACCATTTCTCCTGCTAGCACTAGATTCATCTTTGTTTTGGTTGTATTTACCCAGAATGCCCTGGAGCGGTCTCTAGTCGCCTTGGCATTCACATAAACATTCAAACCGCACCAGTTCACTTTAACTCATACCTGGGTTTGTAAGCATATTGCTGTTTGGTCCACATTAGAGTTTGATTATACATTCACACCTCTCCAGACAAACTGGACTTTCTAGGAAAATGAACCAGAGTTCAATGACAACAAACCAAACAGGGCAGCTGTGAAAACCCCCTAGAAACAGTTACGGTTTCTTATCCGAGTGCAGTTCTTAAATGTACTTTTTCCAAGCACTTATCACAGCTCAACAAACTGATGTTAGAAGCATATGTCATGTTGAAAATATTACATAACGGTCAGAGGAGGGGTTAATGTCCAATAAAACATGATTCATAATTCTCTTCATTATTAACTCTCATGCTAATGCTTTAATTTGCTATCACCCTGCTTTCAGGGGCCACCTTTCATGCATGACCCTCCATCTCCCTTAGTTGCGTCAGAGGAAGAGCAGCGGAGTTCAGAGCTTTAAAAGGCTTTGCATGCTTTGTCCATGTTATTTTGCACATCTCCCAGAGCTCCTAAAGTGACAATCAAAGCAGGTCAACGTTAACAGTGCTTTGCACTTGCGTGGCAGACATGGCATGACCCAAGACAATTCAGACATCATAGCTGACTTGAGTTTGCCTTCTTTGCTGCTAACAGGATTTGACACAAAAGTAACATTTTGTACGACTTCAGAGTGAAACGGTAGCCTGAAGCGTCTTGCCAGCTGGTTCAAGAAGAGTTTGTGATCAGATCACTTCACTGGTGGAGAAATGTTCAGTTTTCTGACTAAATGCAGACAAATCAATTTCAAAAGTGAAATTTGCATATTAAGTAGATTTGTTCCACACAATGGCCTAAATCAAACATGTGGTTTGGTTCATTTTTATGAAAATGGTTTGCAGCTGGGGAAAAAAAAAAAATCTAAATCAAGTTGCTCCAGAACTAAAGATTAGCATTATTAATAACTACATTGAGGCAGGTATTGGTATTTTTGAAAATGTTAGGATGTGGAAAGTTCTGCTGAAAGATATTACCAACATCTCCATAAAACTTGTCAGAAGAGGGAAGCATTGCGGACTTCAGACTTAATAAAAACACAGTAATCCAACACCAGCAGATAATATGGCTCCTCAAATCATCATCCTGTATAAATCATCAACTTCATACAGGATCTCACACAACTTGGAGTCTGTGCCACTTCAATCTTCCTTCAGGCTCTTGGATCTTGATTTCCAAACGAAATACAAAGTTTACTTTCATCTTAAAAGAAGCCCTTGGACCACTGAGCAGCAGCTCAGGCCTTTTTCTGCTTCACCCAGGAAAGACACTTCTGACTTTTCCTCTAGTTCAAGAGCAAAGAGTCGTGACCAATGTCCAGGATGTGTCTGTGTGTAAATATAAAGGTCCAGTTACAACAAACCGGGGCATCTACAGCTTACATAAATGATGGATTAACACTTGTTTTCCTCATATAAACTAATCATGAGTTCATTCCTAATGGGAGAAATAGTAGCCAAAATACAGACATGGGAATGCTTTCAGAAGACACTCTCCTTCACTATAAGACGGTAATAAGCCCTGGCTCCTGATATCTCCCTATTTGTCTGAGGTTTCTACAGAAGTCATGGTTCTTTAGGCACACCCCGATAACAAAACTCCCTCAGCTTTCTCAGGATCGGAGTTGTCAGGTGAGTTTTACCAAAGACCAGATATAATGGGAATGTGTGTTTTTAAACATGTATATCGGACTGAGGTGTGGTGGCGGCTTTTTTGGAGATTCCTTCCACAATTTATTCTTTAGATTGATCCAAATTGGTAGTGGGCTTTTATAAAAAAATAAATCATGTGGCATAAGAGTCCCTTTCTGCAACATACTCACAATTAGACAGTTTTAAAGGTTACTAAACCTCCATCTATACACTACAATCACAGACTTAGCAACCATTCCTCTACATGTATAAGCACATGGCGACTGTGGACAGTGAAGCATTCTTTAAGTGGCTTTGCAACATAACCTCTAAAGGCTGCAGTTATCCCTTTTGCTTGTGCACATTTTTTCTTCCACTAAACTTTCCAATAGCATGTGTGGATACAGTTGGACTAGGCAGAGTTTAGTGGGTAACCCTCTCTGTGTGTGTGGAGTATCACTAGCTATATTTCAATTGATCATATGTTTGTGCAATTTAACATTTTGAAAATAAAGTTGCTTAATAGAAACACACCAATTTAGAGGTAAAAAATATTGTATTCCAATAAAATGTTTGGGCACAAGGACAAGGAGGGTTTTTTTAGCAAAACTGTAAATGAAAATCCTCTTTTTTTTTCACATCTCACCAGTCATGTCATTGACAACCGGATGTTGCTGGCACAAACCACAAAGAAGAAGAAGACAGGAAGTAGTTGTAGGATCTGCATGTTTATAATGACTTGTGATGTAAACAAACTCATTCCTGTGTGATTTTAATTGCTTTCTTATTTCATGGAATGTTTTTTATGGACATTTGCGGAACATAAAGTTTTGCGCATATTTGTAGAGTAAACCCGGCTATAATTTGAGACAGGTAACTTGAGGGTTTTATCAGCTATAACTAGACACAAAAAGAAATGTGATTTTTTTTTTTTTTTTAATCATACAGTTTAAATACGTCAATCTTAACTTTTGAAGAATGTGTTAATGAACCAATTTCTGTTCGGCATAAGATAAAAACTTTACAACACAACAGATTTCTGCTGGAATCAGCAAAACAGACAGACAGACAGACAACACCGCCCACAGCTTAATAGTTTCAATTAGACCTACACACCTGCCATTGAGCAAGGCGAGGAAGTCGCCAGCGTGGTACAGGTCGTTGTGAGTCACCTGGCTGAAGCGGAAGGAGTTGAGGTTGCAGAAGGTGACCGCGGGGAACACGATCATGGACGCGGCCACCTCGTCCAGCTTGGTGACGTGGGGATACTCGAAGTAAAACTGCACCCGGTCCACGCACACCATCACCAGCACCCCCAGAGAGGCCATGAAGAACACAATCCACAGGCTGCGCTTCACGTACTTTCGTTCATAAGTGAACATGTGCGAGATGCCGTGCAGCGTGGACCTGGTGGCGAAAACTTCAATGGGAGCCGGCCGCTTGTAGTCCACGTCCTCCGGGTCCGCTTTCAGATCCATTATTTCCAGCGGGATGAGTTTGGATGGATGGTGACTGGGAGGCTGCAAACCGCGCGAATTGTCTTTATGAATAAGTTGATGCTTTATTTATGAGGAGGATGTGAGCCGTTGCCAAGTTCACGCCCTTCTACGCATGTATTTCTCATGCAGTCTGTGTGAGATGTTGCGTCACTAACAGCCGGCAAAAAAAAAAAAAAAAAAAAAAAAAAGAGAAGCTCCTCAATCAGAGCATTTTACTCCAAATCGCATCTGAACACTCAGTCCGTACACCGAGCAGATGTAGGAAGCATGCGATATTTGCTGCCTCAGTTTAAAGTCACAGTTCCATCATTTTAATATAATGATAATAAAAAAAACATCGGAGCGCGCATGGAGAGATGCCAGCGCTGTCCTCTTCTCTTGCACACTTCTGTGATCTAGACGACTTGTTTCCACAGTGATCACCAAAACGAGCAAAGCCCAGGAACACACGAGTGGGAAATAATCAGAGCAAGAAGAGAAGGGAATTAAGAAATCAAAGCGCTGGTGTATTCTGTCTCATTGTAAGGCAGGAGAGTAGACAGGCAACATGGCTTTTTCCCAGATCCTCAAATCAAATCCGAACACGTGCTGAATAACAAGGAGCCGCTGATCTCCGGCCTGTTAATGTTTTAAAAGCAGTCGTCGGCTCGTCCTCCTGGGTTTTGCACAGCTGCATCACACAGGAGCAGGAGCTGGGTCTGTCGGTGCGCCTCTGCTCGCATCCATTCCTTCACCACAATGCGGGGAGCAGCCAAACACACTCACATCCCCCGTTTATCTTCAAGTTTATGTAAGGAGAAAAAAGCGAAGGCTACCGGGGATTAAAGGAGGTTGTTCCTGCTGCAAACACCTTTCCTTCTGAATTCAGTGGAGCTTGTCAGCAGCTGCGGTGGCGCCTTGCCTGGATCACTTCCATTCGTCCCAAACAGGACCGAGCAGCGAGCCTGGATGGATGGAGGATGGAGCCCAACGTCGGAGACACACGACTTGTGTCAGACACGCAACTGAAGCGGCTATTAGAATAAAACTACATCACGAAGGAAGTCACTGGAAAGCAAACCAGTTTACTGATACTTTCATGCAGCTCCGAGAGCTCAAGTTTTCTCTTTCTGCCGTTAGAAGTAATAATAATAATAATAATAATAATAATAATAATAATTGACAAAAAATCATTTTAAAAGAACATTGGAGAAGTTACAACAACACCCAATTAGACTGCACCAAGGGCAGGATGAAAAAACCCAAAAACCTTGCAAAGATTTAACATTAGATTTGAATGTGGCATTAAGTTTATAAAGTGGGTTCCATGACAACACATAATCTGACATGAACATGGTTGCCATGTCTCTAACAGCTGCGAAAGTTTGTAGATCTATTTCACTCACTCACAACAGCAAGTGTTTTTGGGTAAGTCTCTGCTTTGTGACTGGAATTTTGTAAAATTCTTCTTACATTCAGTCAGACTGGGTAGAGAGCATCTGCAAGCAAACATTTTCAAGTTTCTGCAAAGATTTTCACTTAGATTTTGCTCTGGGTTTTACAACTCTACTACTTCATGCTGACTGTGTTCCTTCCTCCACAGAAAGACTTATTGGGTTGTCAAAAAACAAATTACAAACAGGTGAACTATAAATAGTAGCTACATGACTTCTGAAAGGAATTGTTTGAGGTATTGGCTAAACACAAATATATGGCAAACACTTGTTTATAAAAAGATTAAATAACTGAAAAACTGCAGTTTTCCTTTCATTTCACCATTTTGCTCTACTTTCTGTCACATAAAGTGACAATAAAATGTGCTAAAGTTTGTGGCTGTAATGTGATAATGTGAAAAAGTTCAATGGGTATAAATACTTTAGCAAAACAGAATATTGTGTGAAAAATATATATTCATATTGGTTATTTTAGCCAGGAAGTGCCAGAAGGTAAAGTTCTTTTAAGCAGAAACATAAAGTTATCAATCTAAATAGGAAGTGTGTTAGCCTGTATGGTGTTTGTACCATTTATTCTTGGGATTCACTACAGAAAAGCATCTTGCAGGAAATAATTTGACTTTAACTGTTCTATCTCTGGTTGTTTTCCAAATAGGTTTTTGCCCAGTTATTCAGCACATCTTGCAAATTGTTCATGGAAAAGTTGCTGTCTTTAGCATTCTTGATTTTAAGATAAATTCCAGGAATACCTCAGCACGACTGATCACATTTACAAGTCAAAGACACATTCATGAAACGACTTCTTATGATTAGTTGAGTTTAGCATGTTACTGCCACACTTCTGATGTTTTTACGGATTAGTATAAAATATTATCTTATATGATTGTCTTTAACATAAAAATAGTAACTCAGCTGTTTTTGTGCCTTTTTTCATACTGTATGATATTAAATTAGACTAAACTTTCTGATTTTAGGTCAGTTTAATTGCAATTAACCAGCTTTATTTGGTTTGTATTTGCTCAACTGTGTTAGAAGGTTTGATGTGTCTCTCCATTTTACCCAAATGTTGTGAAAAATGGTTTCAGGAAATGGGTAGAGCTCTACAGACCAGAAGGTGTTTATAACTTTTAAAATTTCTGACATGCAGTCAGCTCCATCCTCATGGGTTTCCACAGACCAGACATTTGCGCAATTTAACATTTCAAAACTTTATTCTCTTGACAAGTACACGCCAATTTCAAAAAAAGTTATTGTTTTTGGAGAAAAAGTTTTGGCACTAGGACCAGGTGGTTTTTTGGTTGTATTGAAATTGGTTTATTTCACAAAACTGCAACAGAAACACTTTTTCTGTTTTTGCAAAAAGCAAAAAATGACCAGATGCTGAAGAAGATGACAGGAAGTAGTTGGCACAGCATGTTTTTCAATAAATGAACTGATTTGAATGTAAACAGCGATTTTGAAATTGTGTTTTTCCAACATTACCTTTGACATTTGTAATGCAAATGCAGATACTGTTCCACTTAAACATTTGAGTAGAGAATCAATGTTGCACAGTCTATGGCTTCCAGTATTCGCTATGCTTGATTTTGTTTTCCACTTTCCTCTATATATTGCCTTTTCCTTTTATTAATTAATTTATTTGTAGAAGGACAAGTACTCAATTTTTAGCAACAGACATCAACATTTACAAGCTACAATAACTTGCACCCATTGTCTTTGTGCACAATTTCTTATCAAAAGAGTGTATTGGTTTCTGCACACATCAAGGCTAAACCCTGCATCAGATTGCTTTAAAATTAAGAACACAGTATTAAGAAAATAAATAGCCTCTGCCATCCATTTTCTTACAGAAACTAAACATTTTTTACAATACTGATGTACTGTATGCTAAAAGCTTTACTGCTAAAACAGCATCTAGTGAGCCTAGTACAGAAAGATTTAAGTCTGTTTATCATATTCAGTTTTTTAATGAGGCAAACAGCTTGCATGTGTGATTTAATGCCGAACAATAAAAGGAGGATATGGTTTCAGCTGTACCAACCACAGGGCAAACTCGATCACTCAGATAAATTTAGTTCTGGGCAAATTATCATAACAGCAACAACATAGTTTCCAGTAAGGTCCTACACAGATGCTCATTCATTTCTACATGTATGCATGTTTACAGTTCATGTATTTTCAGACAAGCTAAAAAAAAATCTCTTTACGAATCCATGTTCTGCTCCAAACAATGAATGGAAATATGTCAGAGTCAACGGCTGAGCCAACAATAGGCAATAAGGCAGATGTGTCACACGACTGCCACTGCCAGATCTGTCATAGAGACCATATTGCCAAAAGGCAAGGAGAGCTCACCCATGAAATTGTTCGTAGCACATCCAAAATTGCTATTTGGCATGGTATTGACTGGGAAAGGTGGCCGCATTTATGAAGCCTTCCTTTTTTATTGATCTCTACTGCTGGGAAGGTGAGCCATACATTGCTCTAGTCTAATAAGAGGAGGTGAGTCTTTGTCATACATTTTGTTTGATATTACAGTAGATATTACATTCCTAAATGGCATTTTGATGGGACATAATTTACATTTACTCAAATTTAGCCTTTTTGTAGCTTATGTTATTTCCACAGTAGTGGAAATAACTGCAAGAATCTGGGCTTTTCTCAAGTTTGTAAAATTGAAGCTTTCTAGGTTAACTCCACTGAGCTCAACTGGATAAATGTCAGAAAAGAGATTTGAAGCTACTGGCTTGGAGAGCTAATCCATCCATCCAACTGGAGAAAGTGCTGATTCACAAGAAAAAAACAATACAAAGCAACATTAATAATAATTTGAACGTGTTAATGATGTGGAACGGGAAAACGTGACTATCAGATTTAAGATTTAAGAATAGAACACAGTGTATAAAAAGAAATAGCCTTTACTATGCTTTTTGTTGTTTTTTTACAATCAGCATAAGTTTACAATATTGATGTGCTCTACGCTATAAACTCCACTTTACGCACAGAACAGGAAGGGTTACATCTGTTTCCTTATTTTCTTATGTTCAGTTTTTTAACGAGGCAAACTGCCTCCATGAGTTAGCACATCGTTAACATTAAATGAAATATATGCAAGAATATAGTGGAGTACTTGAAGAGAAACATTCTGTTACCAGAATGGGAAAAAAAACTCCTGTCCAATTTACAGGTTGCTTAGCCATTTCTCTTTAGATGTCATTTGGATTATACTTGCAGAGAGAGTGGGTTTACACAAAGAAGGATCTAAAATCTCTCCCCACTTGTCTCTTGTGTTTGCATCTCCCTTCAGCTCTCTCCATGCATTCTAGCTTTTACTTTGGCCAAGCTGTGTGGATTTCCCACCTTCCCAGAGGGAGCTGGCAGGAAACCCGAACACACTCTGGGGTCCTATTGACATGTCTCTTAAGTTTTCGTTGGATAGGCGGCACACAGTGGGAGCGAGAGGCTCTTGACCCAGATGATTTACGTCTTTCATATCCATGACCAGAACCTGCCTCTGATTGCAACGCTTTCTTGTCTTGGCACTGATCCAAATAAGGTCCTCATAGACAGATGGTCATTAGATCTGATAATGGGTATCTGCAGGTTCCTGCCCAGACAAATGCCCACTGCTTTAGCAGCAATGATCATTATCAGTCAAGGACACTTTCATTGAATGCAAGTGAGGGAATCATTAAAAAGAGCTTGATATTCCCAGTTGTGACTTTTTATTACACAGTTGACTCAGATTTCTTTTACCTCTAGTGATGCTGTATATGTGTGCGTGTGTGCATGTTCATTTTCATTACTTTTATGTGTATGGTACCATGCCCTAGTGATATTAAGGATGCATTCACACCTGCCCTGTTTAGTATGATTTAATGAAACTTAAGTTTGAACAATAAAACAAGATCTCAGTTCTATTAAAGTGAACTCTGGTGCTGTTCGAATGCATATGTGAACATCAAGCGGACTGGAGACAGCTCCAAAAGCAGGGACAGAACTATACCAAAGGGGATTCTGGGTAAATAAATACAACCAAAACAAATGTGCAACAAAGAATTGACTATTTAAAGCTGGCAGAAATATACCCCGAAGAATTTGCAGATGTATCTTAAGTAAAAGTATTTACTCACGTTGGCTGAATGCAAATGCATGCCACACTTTTCAAGTTTGTATTCATAAAATATTCTAATGAGTAACATTTTTTCCCGTTTCTGTTACACAAAATCTGAAAAGCTCCGATGTGAAAATATTTAAAAAAGTTTAAGGGGAATAAATACTTTTGCATTGGACTGCATTTCTCTTATTAGGTTTGTCAATATAGTGACTTCACTGTAACACAAAAATGTGTAACAGTTTTGGTTCTACTATACCAAAACTAGAATAGTAGCAAAGCAATAATTAGACTTTGAAAATTGCTATTCTTGTCCTGATTTTCAACTTTGACATGCACCTCTTCAGCGATAAGGTCTATTTATGTGGAGCTGCTCTTGCTATAATGTCTGAAGCCACTTTGATTACAGAGTCCTGCAGGCACAGATGAATATGTGTCTGAAGGCTATTTATCGATGGGTAGGTGGTGTCATCTCATCACTTGTATTTTTGCCCTCTTTTAGCGTTCCTGATTGTGTCAGAACATGGGTTATTCATCTGCTTCGCCAGTTTGATACAGCATCAGGTCCATCTCTGCTGGAAGATTGATTCTCTGCCCCGGCAAGAAAAAAATGTGGAATTACCTTTGATAAACTTTGTGTACTCCCAGCCTGAAGTTCGATCCGTCGCAAATTAGTGTCATGAAATATTTGGAAAGCAGAAAACTTTGGACTCCTGTCATAATTACTGGGCTGGCATTTAATCCAATTACCAAATACTCTTGGTGTCAGATGGGATTTCAGAAGTTTAACTCCCTATGTGCTTTTTTGCCTTACATGTTTCATACTGAAGAGAATTGCAGAGAATTGGAGCTGATTGCATATTTTGTGTCTTGCCACTTTAATGGCTGCATGTTTTTGAGTGATTGGCTATATTGTCTGCTGCTGAGGCATTATTATACAACACAACAGGAACTGAGTGTCCGCTTGCTTTCTTGCAAGAAATGCAAAAGGAAATTTAAATAATCCTTTAGAAGAAAAAAAAAAAAGCCCAAGCTGCTTCGTTTCATTAATTACTAATTAAATATTCACCTCCAGGTTTCACTCAAACCCCCCAACATGTCTGCATTTAAGCTTATTTTTTTTTTTTTATTTTCTTGGTAGTGTGCTGCTGCACAGTTTTCTAAAGCAAATCTGTGCCCTGCTTTTATGAGATATGTGCTTAGAAAAACGGGCAGCTGCTCCACGGTGTGGCATGAAAGAACCGCGTTCACATTGAAGCAATGATTAAAAATAAAATCACCAGCAATTACTTTTAAGTGCTGATGAAAAAGAGAGACAAGAGGGAAACTCAAGGCATTTTTGATAAGTTCACTTAAAGCATGGATTAAACGTAAAATTAAGTATTCAGGGACTTTTCTTGATGTAAACGTTTTAGATCATCTCTATCAATTATTGCAGAGTCATCATTTTGTAACGCTCTTGTCATGCAAGGAGAAAGCTTTTTACACAACATCATAAGCTTCTGAGATGCTTCAGTCATCACACTGAGGATCATGTAAAACATCTACAGTTGATTATAAATTTTCAACATGGACATTTCATTCAGTTCCAATATTCAAAATTAAGGAAGTCCAAGTAAATTTTTTTCCCTTTCCAATATCCCTTCATAATACTGACTGAAGTCATGCATGAAAGTAATATTGCACAGACCAGTGAAGCCCTGCGATTACATTCTTTGTCTGTGTGCCTCCAATTGTCAGAGGTGGAAAGTGATTGACAGAATACACAATAGATTCAGAGGTTTGCTCCGTGTTGTTTAACTCGCATCGCCCTCAGACATCAAACGGCCTCTAACCTGCTTTTCTTTCATGGGGTTGAAGTTTGAAAGGAGAAAAAAAAAATCTGGTAAAACTGTGACAGCTTTATAATTTATATACCGACACATTAGTCTGCAAATGAAGCAGTTTCTGATATGACACATTTATGCAAACTGATGTTTGTGATGTTGTGCTAATTGACGTTTAGTTATTTGCTCTTCTTTCCTTGTGGGAATAATTATATTTGACAACCAGTGACAGGTAAACTGTAAAATTGTAGTACAGAAAGAAAACATGCAATGCAAAATAGATACAAGAGCTCCCCTTGCTGTCAAATGTTTTTGACAGAGCAATCCCAATGAATGCATTTTAAGTAAGTTTTAGTCTCTTTTTTTGTTGGAGATGATTTTTAATTCTTGTCTCTCTTCAACTGGAGATAATGAGAAAGCCATTATCTCCAGTCAAGTCATTATCTTGATAACTATTTGAATTAATGGCTGGACAATAAATCAATAACTATTGCTTTAGACACATGATCAATGGTAATAAATATAATATTCACTGAACTCAGATCCAGAACTGCACAGAATTCTGGGAGATGTAGGTAGAGGAAAGACTTTAGCCACTCAACCTCTCACATCAATTTAAAGTTTGGTGGCATCAACTAACTCACTCTCTCACTCTTTGGTTACCTAGCAACTCAATCACTCTTTGGTTACCTAGCAACTCAATCACTCTTTGGTTACCTAGCAACAACTTGTTGAGTAACTTGCGCCAGCAGCAATTTGATGTTTTGCCACTGTGCCTTATATAACTGCTCAAAAAGGAAACCAGTGAAAACAATGAAAAAAGTTTGACAGTATTTCAGACATTTAATCAATAATTATCGACAGACTGATATGAAATACTCATATAGTGATGCGTTTTTCAGCCACATTGTCCATGTAATAAACACAGCTGCTGGGACGTGCAGATAATGTGTCCGATTTTTAATCATCTTTGTTCCTCCTCCACCATTGGAGGAGGAAGCTCGGAGCAGCCCGGCCCATTTCCACTCTGCGTGACCCAAGGCTGGGACCTGGCAACATGGCACCAGCTGAGCCCCGGGCGGAGGGGAGCGGGAAGAAGCAAGAAGCTGCAGGTGAAAGGAGCAGCAGTCATTAAAAGACGGGGACGGATGAGTAATGCACCCCGGGATCAATCAGGCACAAATGGCTACAGGAGATCATCTTTCTCCAGCAGCAGGATCCTGCTACCCTATCCTGCCCCTTCCCCCATTAGCCAAATCACCCGGCTCCTTATAGCCACCAGATATATCAGAGAGGCTCAGAGAGGAAGGAGGACAGAATGTGATCAGGCGCTGTAGTAAGAGAGTTGTCAGGGATAGCAGGAGTGTATATTGATTGTTTTCGCTTTTGTATAATTGCAATTAAAGTTTGCAAACAGGCGTGGGGATCAGTTTCACAGATGTCGCCCATGCGGGGATGCAAGGCAGCATTGATGGATCCTTGCACATTTCCATGGCCAGAAGGGAAAGCCAGCAATAACCTCAGGCACTCGAACTGCGAGGCTGAAATACTACTAATAAAAGCTTCTTTTTACTGACATGTAGCACCTCTACAAAGATCAGACAGAAAGATATTAGACTAAACTGAATATTGTGATTAAAACAGATTTAAATATTTTAAAACTTTATTGACTTTCTTGTGGAAGGTGCATGAAAGAGGGATGAAAAACAATCATTTAATCAAATCATTAACATTCACATTTATCCATTCATCTTCCAGTTTTGCTCAGAACTGGAAAATTTCAACTTTCCAGTCAGAAAAATCAACTGGAACGCCTTGTGAAGTCAGATTTTCCTCGGCAAACTGGGAGCAACTCTGACTACCCCAGTTACAACTTGGAAAGTGGACTTCAAGTTTCAATATGGTCGCATCAAGAGTAGCAAGCTACGGTGGAAACATGTTTAATAAAGGTTGAAAATTATATTTGTAAGAGCCATTTATGGGAGTCACCATGTTGAAATTACAACTTCTTAGCTATAACGTTCTTACCTTGTTTTTGACATCAAAGTCGAATTCCTATATTTCCCAGGTAACTGGAACGCAGCATTGGTTCTTCTGGGTAGCCAGCTTGTCTATCTCCAGGTGTCACTGGAAGAGGCAGGATAAACACAAATCACCAGTTCATCATATGGTGACACAAAAACAGCACAACCATCCATATACATCAATTCAAACCTGTTACAGTCAATTAAGCCAAGAAAGTTAATTAACTTAACCTTCATGGCTTTGGATGGCTGGAGGAAGCCCAGAAATCAGGAGACATTACCACCCTGAGAGGGATTTGAACCCATGACTTTGGTGTTTTAAGGTAACTTACACCAAACTAATTAGTTTAAATGTAAACATTTTTGCATTATAAATTCACTGAATATAATTTTTCAGTAAAGAAATAAAGGGAACTCTGAAAAGCAGACTGGTTTCCTGATGACATGTCAGCAAGTCTCCATCTTTTGTTTTCTTTTTCAAACATTTTTGAATTAAAGGAAGAAAAAAAACCTTGAAATTATTCCGTTATAGAAGTTGGCGGTGTTTGATTTAAAGAGACATTAACCTCTATTTGAAGACACATTAAAATAGAATTAATTTGGATTACCATGTGAACTGAGACCGATAGGGCTTCACCTCCAGTACACTCCTGTAATTGGTTGCATAGATTTCCATTAAATCTGGTTTGCGGAGTCCTTTGATTTAGACTAAAAGCTACATTTTATCAAAGTTATGGTCACTGTACTTTTTAAACAAAGCTAAATTAGAAATAATCCACAGGGTTGTGACACTACATTAAATCTTAGCATAGCTGCAGAGTGTGTAGGCTTCCTGATGGAAGCATAATGATAATAGATTGGAAGTAGAGAGTTAATGGTAAACAGAAAAGATGAGCATGTGGATCATACTCCTGTCCAAATCCCAAGATACATTTTAAAAGCCAGGACTTTTCCTAAGTGAAAGAGAGAGAAAAAGAGGAGAATTTACCATTTTACTAAGAGCTGTTGTCTTTAAAAAAAAACTAGTCCTATTCACACTTTAAATGTCAGTTTGATGAAACATCACAAGGATGAATTCAGTCACATCACAGATGCTTAAAAAAAATAAAAAAATAAAAAAAATCTGTGCCATCAGAACCAAGGCCACTTTGCATTTCATACAGAAAATAAATAGACTTTAGCTGAGTTTGATGTTGAGTAAGTGGCTAAGTAATAACTGTTGATTTCAGATTCAAAGCAAACACAGAAACAGCATTAATAAAAGAGGCGACATTATGTCACTTTGATTTGTATTAACATAAAAACAGTTGTTAATGCTGCCTTGGTTTAGTAAATTACTCTGAAAGTGATCCAGCACAGTATACAACTATAAACTAAAAGGCATTTTCTTTGGTGACAGTCCAACACAGAGTAATGAAGAACTTGGAAGTGGAAGGAAAATGATCTGCTGCTTTAAAAAGGAGTGACACAGTTGGTAGCACTGTTCCCTTGCAGCAAGGAGGTCACAGGTTTGAATCCTGACCTCAAGTTTTACTGAATGTAGTTTGCATGTCTTCCAAATGAATATATGGGTTTTTTCTACCATAAAGTCCAAAACACATGTCTGCCAGGTTAATTTGACTCTTAGGTTCCAGTCTGCCTGAAACTCCAGTCAAACAAAATAGATGAGTGGTTTAATTTTTTTTTATTTTTTTTTTTACAAAGTACAAATCTGAAAAGAGCGACGCTCGCATTTAGACTCATCTACATTTACTGTGACACTCCTGAGTAAAGCAGGGATGTAGATGCTGGTCAAAGTTGATGGGATGGATGGAGCACAAACAAACCTTGTTAAAGGCTGCCACAGATGTGGGGGTGGAGGTGACAAACACCCTAAAACATCCAGCCAGAGCTACAGAGGGATGATCAATAGCAAAGTATATTCATTAGGACGGCCCAGTCAAAGTCACCATCTAAAAAATGTTAGTTTTTGACATTTTAAACATTGCAGAAAAGTTTTTGTTTTTTTACACTAAAACACAAAAGTTGTTGCTTGGAATACTGAAGATATTTTTATCATTAATAGCCTCTTTCTAAACTAATAACACTTCACATGTCTTGCACTTTGTGCTTGTTGAAAGCGGGATTACAGCATTTACCATTCTCTCATATTTATTGTTCTGTGGGGAGCTATTTTGTCTGCATGTTTTTTTTTAATGAGGTATTGATAAAAGGACTGTTTGCTGCAAACTAATGCAACTAAGCCTCCTGTGAAAGATTCACTTTAAACATTATTGTTTTCTTAGAAAATCCAAAGCAATTATCTGATATTGGCTCCGGGAAAAATAAAATCAGAGGCTGCAGGATGACAGAACCAAAATATAATTGAAACATCAATAACTTCATATTGACAGGGAGACAGAAAAGTACATGTTCAATTTTGTACAACAATCATTTCAACTAATCTTTACTGACTACTATTCTACTCTACTTTTACATAAATACCTGGAAAGCTTGCCATGGAAATGTAACCAGTTAAAACTGTTTGAAAACTGTTTGAAATTTGTTTTCAATTTGTTTTCAAATTGAAAACAAATTGACACCTGCTAGTAACCTGCACGTTTGACAGGTTTGTAAGCATATTTCACCTAAATTAAATTTTAAAAAACTGCTTTGTTCAAACAAGTAGTGATTTCTAGATTTATTGCCACTGCTGGCGGTGATGCATAAAAATAAAAATAAAAATAAAAAATAGATTTTATTGCAGTAGAAGTTCTGCAATAGCAATTTTTTTCTAATTATATTTGCCACAGTATCAGTTTTTTAAAACGGTTTCATTAATGACATGGAAAAGTTCAAGTGAGCAACACTTTTTTTTTAGTCTTTATCCGACACATTTTTGAGTCCAGAGTTGGAACAAAACACAAACACAGATAGGGAAGAGCAGGTAGAAAGTTTTGCAATAGGACAACAGGAAACTTACAAAATGAGCGTGAGAAAGAAGAAACCCGCAAAGAACAACAAAAACTAGGAATATAGCATATTAAGACAGGAATGGAAAATGACACTGGATCCAGGTGAACCTAATCAGAGGAATGCGGAGCAGCTGTGGAGGAGAGAAAACCAAGGAAACTGATGGAAGGTGAATATTTAACACAAACAGAGCTGAAGTAGATACCAAACAAACTTCCCACTGAAGGAAAAATTGCAATTATCTAGGAGAATAAATCAAAAATGCATAGAGAACAAAACAAAAATAAATAACTGAGAAATCAACGCAAAGAATTAAGCTATATGGCAAAACCCTAGTGACAATAATAACTGAATAAAGGCAAGACTTTTCCAACATTAATAAAGAACTTTGAAATAATCAAAACACAAATATGAAAACCAAAAACCCAAACATGACAAAGTTCAGACTCTCTAAACAACCTGTAAAATTATGTACAAAAATATCCCATGTAAATAAAATACAATCTTTCTCAGTGAAAGATGTTCTGATTGCAATAAAATTTAAAGTTTTTGTTTTATGAACATGTTTTGTCAAGTTTTTATTTTTTTGTAATATCTCATTTTAGGAAGTTTAAAATCTAAGTCCATCATTTGTAATTCAGCTGGCATTATTAACATGTACTCTGCCATAACCTTTAACTTTCTATCACAGGCCCAATCAGAGCATCCCAATAATTTCTTTGGAACCTCAATTTCCTGACTGTGTGTGTAAGACAACTTTATGGGAACCAAATCGACTGTTCGCTAATGAGAGGAAGCTATATCAAGAACCGACATCTTTAATTAACACATCCCCAGCACTTCCTGTCTTTGATCTCGCCGTTTGATATATGCCTCTGTGAGAGAAGGTTGGTGGAGGGCTCCACAAGAAGTTGGGAATGGAAATGAAGACGTGCAATGAGAAAAAGATGAAACTGCGGTGCCCCCGTTGTTCGGAAAGTCTCGCAGCATTAGGACCTTTCCCTTTGTGTAAAGGGCCAGCTCAATTACAAGTCCGCATAGCTATCTCTTCAATAGCCTGATAAGGCAATAATCCAAATCCATGCCATTTTAATGACTTCCTGTCTAATTAAGAACTGCTTTACAAAAGATGGACACATCTGAGGCCGTCCTTTTGTACAGGAACCTATTGTTGGAAATATCAGTGTGACCAGTGACGAACTACTAAGTAGTTTTGTTTTGTTTTTCTTTGAGAAAGAGGAAAAAATAATCTAGTAATCCATGTTATTTATTACTCAATGTCAGAGAGGTTACAGCAAAGTGGAAATCCCCTGTTAGTTCTGATGCTGAACTCACATCTCTCCAGGTTGCTCACTTTGTCTTTAAACATTTATATTTCAGCAGTCATAACTAATATTTAATGTTTAATCTCATGAATGCTTGGATGTTTCAAGCATAAAAACACCTAGTTAATCTGTCAGAAATATTACACGGTGTGTGTTTCTGACAGGACATTTATAAGCTTTTCTGTTAAGTTTGTTAATCTTTACTGCCCTCTAGTGTTGGAATTTAACACTGTTACATTAACAAGCAAACATCCAGAAAGTGTAATTTAGTCATTTAATAATTAGTAATTCTTAGTAATTTAACATGAAATAAACTGATTGTCCAATTGTAAAACAAATAAAATCAATACATTTAGTTTTCAGTTCTGGAGGTCCACATGTTACATTTCTTGTTTATTTTGTCAGTATTGAACTAACTAACCTTTGGCACTGAAACTTGATCCTATAAAATGTTTTACACTTTTGCATTACTAAGCATTTAACCACAAACTTGTATTCTATTTGAATCTTAGATTATTTTTGTTCACACATGCAAAGTGAATAAATGCACAGTCACAGCTGCTATTTCTCCAGCATCTTTGTGCAATAATTGGTCAGAAATAAACACAAGATGGACATATTTCCAAGAAGTGAAACACTCCAACGTCACAGTTAACTTTAAACGGAAACCATGACAAACACACTGACACATCTATCTTACACTGAAAGATAGAATATATTTAGAAATATCCATAACCTTGGTGTTTCTGTATTTTTAGAGTTGTAGCTGCAACTTTTTCCGTTTGTTATTTTCCATCGCTGACCTAATCAAGAGGCATATTGCATTGGACTACATGAAACGGTGTGTGAGACAAACCACAGGTGCATTCATGGACATGACTTTCCACTCCAGGTCAAGGTCTGGTTTGTGTATAAAAGACGATGGATGCATTCGCTCCTTGCAGAATAGTTCTGACTTGACACAAACATGCTCAGGATTCTGGTGTTGACTTGTCTCGCTGCCTTGGGTAAGAACAAAGAACACTGGAAAAAAAATAAATAAAACCACTCTAGTTTGTTGCAGATAATTTTATTAGTTTTTCTCAGTTACATTCTGATTGTATGCGATCATTTACTTTAAGTAAGCAGTAACTTCTATCTACTGGCTACATAATTTCTTGCTACCTCTTACTGTTTTTGAAATTATGGAAGAATTTCTGTGTCAAAATCAAGTTGTTATTTTTGTGTTTTGAACCAGCGGTGGCTGAGCTGAACCATGAGCCCAAGTACCTGGAAGACAGCTTGCAGAGAGTTGTTGGCGGATCGGTTGCCAAACCTAACTCCTGGCCCTGGCAGGTAACACACCGCTGATGCTACTATTTATATTTAATGTGTCTGATTTAAAATGGAAATCAAATGTGGTCAAAACGAAATTACAAAAACTTGAAGTATTAAAACCTGTGTTCATTCTCTTTTCAGATCTCTCTTCAGTACCAGTCTGGCAGCTCCTGGTACCACACCTGTGGAGGAAGCCTGATCCGTACTGGCTGGGTGATGACCGCTGCTCACTGTGTGGACAGGTAGCATGAACATTTTCATGGTTTTGTGCTTATGCATGTAGTTGTTCTCATACAATCCAGTTTGTATAAGAAATTGTCATTTATTTAGTTGTCTTAAAATGTCTCCATCTTGATTACACTTCTCACAACTTCAGAAAGTGTAAATAACAACAAAAATTATGATTAAATTAATTCATTAACTAAGATATCTCATAAGAAATATTTCTTTCATCACATACTTTAAAATATTATGACTTAGTACCGCTCAGAATACAGCTGACTATGTTTAATAAACTTCCAAGGTGCATGTAAAAGTGGTTTGAAACAAAATAAAAACTAGGAGAGAAGGATTTATTTTAAAAAAGCAAAAGGTCAGGACAAATATTAAAAACAATTTTACTACAGTTAGATTCAGGTACAGAATAATTGTTACGAGGAGTTAAAATTATTGTTTTTTTAAATCTTTACATAGAAGAAAATGTTTAAAATAATTGATAAGGTTTTCTATTACGGAATCAAATTATTTTGTGTTTTTTCAGCTTTATTTGTTCTTTCTTTTTTGACTTGTGTACGGAAAAGTTTTAAATGACTAAACATAAAGCTATACTGACTACTTTATATTGTCTTTGTGTTTTGTAGTGCAAGAACCTTCCGTGTGGTTCTTGGTGAGCATGACCTGTACGTCAACGGTGGAACTGAGCAGGTCATCAGTGTGAGCCAGAAATACATCCACCCCAACTGGGATTCAAGCAGAGTCGCTAATGGGTGAGAAATGTCTTTAAAACATAACAAAACCTTTAATTCTGAATGTGACTCTTTTAGGCTTCAATCAAACATGTTTTTGTAAAGCGTCTGGCATCCATGCTAATAGTTTTGGTTTCTGTATTTTCAGATATGACATTGCTCTGTTGAGACTGTCCTCCAGTGCCTCCCTGAACACCTATGTTCAGCTTGCCTCTCTGCCCCCCTCCGGCCAGATTCTGCCTCACGACAACCCCTGCTACATCACTGGATGGGGACGCACCTCCAGTCAGTACCATTGCACAACATTGATATTATTTCCTGTTCTTTATGCTAAAGCTAAATGCATCATGTTCCTTTTGATCAGCTGGTGGAAGCCTGTCTGATCAGCTGAAGGAGGCCTACCTCCCTGTTGTGGGCCACAGTACCTGCTCCAGCAGCGGCTGGTGGGGCAGCACCGTGAAGACCACCATGGTGTGCGCTGGAGGTTATGATGAGGCTGGATGCAATGTGAGTCTGTTTCCCTTTTTCTTTCATTTTTATCAATACATTTTGACATTTAGTTTGACATATCACGCTAAATGGATACAAGTGATACTTTTTTTTTTTTAAAATGCTGTCAATCAATTAAAAATAAATTTTTAAACACACTCTGATGCTGTGATTAATCACTATCAAGTATGAATATGCACATTTTCAAAAAATGTTTAGGAAAATGTTTCATTGTCTCAAACCAAATACGTCTGACGACGCTCAGTTTTCCAAGTTTTTACATTCAGGAACATTTAAAGGAAGCCATTTCATTTCAAACGGTAATAACCCCAATTATGCTTATATGCAGCATTTATAATTGTCTTCAAGGACCTAAAGTAATTGATAAAAAGTTATACATTTTTTATCACTTATCACTTGATAAACTGGATTTTTTTTCCTAGTTTTTCAAAAAAGACATGCCATCTTTCAGCCAGTTGTTGGGGGTGAACAGTTTTCCAGGACAGTAAAATCCTGTCATGCCAATAATAAACTAAAGCTTAAGATTTAAAATGGAATCCTCAGCAATACCAAAAATGGCCACTAGATGGCAGCTGTCATGTTTGTCACACAGCTCAGAAACACTGGGATTGATGTCTAATCATTTCTTTTTGCTTTACATGGACAAGTTTTTTGAATTTCTGAGGTTCTGGAGGAAAAAATCTCCATCAAACTTCAACCTTTCTGTTTTTTTAACTCTCAGGGTGACTCTGGAGGCCCTCTGAACTGCCAGGTTAGCGGCAAGTACTACGTGCACGGCATTGCCAGCTTCGTTTCTGGTCTGGGCTGCAACTACTATCAGAAACCCACTGTCTTCACCCGCGTGTCTGCTTACATCAGCTGGATGGACTCAGTAAGTGTTAACCATCCAAACTCTCAGTGTTTTTACCATAATTAATAATGACTCAAAAAGATGGACTCCTAATGAGCTTTTACTTTTTCTCTTTTTTACCCCCCCAGATCATGGTTTAGGTGTTGCAGAATGCTAAGGTGCAAGACTGAGTTTGATTATGTTGGCATCTAAAGAGAAAACTATTGCATTCATCTCATTCTCCACAAATATTAAAAATATCACAATAAACTTTGTGTGAAGACTCGTTTTTTTATATAAAAAACAGCAAGCAAATTTATGTACCTCACAAGAGTTAAAAAAAAGGAAAAAAAACAGTTACCTGCACTGACTGATTCTTTTATTTTTGTATTTTGTCCTATTATCAATCAACAACCACTCTGGGTAAACAAACTTATTGCAGGAATCAGTGTGGGGTTTCTTGGGACGTTTATTTACCAATAATAATAAACTAAAGCTTAAGATTTACACACTCTACCTTTCATGCACTCTAAAATTAAATGTGCCTTTCTGTTTCACAACTGTTGCTGCCAGGTGGTAAATAAATCTTTCATTAAACACAATGCATCAAAGGCGTCAGTAAATTAGTCTCATACAATAAGATGTTATTTTATCAAAAGAAATGTTGGACTGAGAGTTGCCTTCTAATGTAAGGGAGTGAAAAAGTGTCAAATTACAAAACCAAATCATCACATTTGACTTTGTTTAGCCGAACATTTGAGGGATCTTGGCTCACCTGCTTTTTTCTTTCTTTTTTTTAAAGTTTTAAACACCGGTTCCATATTTACACAAACGTCACAGAAATCCCTCGACTCTCACAGTGAACCGATATGAAAGTATGAAAGTTTCCTTTAATCCTGAATACTTGTTTCGCATCAGCGTAAAGCACAACATCATCTTTCCAATTCCTGAATTCCTTTCTGACTTTTCAGGTCATTTTGCACACATCAATTTCCTTCTGATAAAGACATGCCTCACTGCAAAACAGCAAAAAAATAAGCCTAATTATTAACAAATATTTTTCCTACACGACTTAAGCACTTCAGATTGAAGTTTCCTGGATGGTACTCGCTGCGTTTCCATTACAAATGTGTGAAAAACTTTGTCAATATTTCATTAAAGTCAAAAAATAGCACAATTTTGCAATTGCAATGTTTCCATTAAGAAACGCAATTAAAATCACACATAAATAAGTTTAATGTGAAAATCCATTAAAAACATGGCACAGCATCGTCCTCCCTGCTGTTTTCTTCTTCATGCCAGTGGCAGCATCCGGTTGCTGATCATGTGACTCTTGTGAGGCAAAAAAAGTGTTTGTATTGCAATATTGTGAAACTAATATTAATATGGCCAATAAAAAAAAGCACTTCAACCTACTGCAAGAACTTTTTATTGACAACTGAGGTCTTTTTCCCCAAAAATGGATATGTTTCAATTAAGCACAAAATTGAATGGGTTCCTTTTCTTTGTCAAGGAGGAGCTAAATTGTAAACAAACAAACAAATCTTTACTGTAAGTTTAGTGAACAAATAACTCAGGACAAAAACAAATGCAGCACCTGATAATATAAACAAAATGTCCTCTCATGTAAATAAATTGCACTTGTAGAGTCGTGGTCTCTAATGGGGAGACCATGTTATAAATTTCCAGCCACATGGATAAGAAGTTATGGCAACAGCTGGAAAAGGCGATAGCTGGATGTCTTGTAAATAGCAGATACTTGTTCACAGCATCAGGCTGTGTACAGCATCATGACGATATGAAGAATATTACATTCTCAGAATACCAAAAATATTAACAAGTTGATTGTAAATTTCTCTGGTGCTGCCAGCAGGGATTATCTGAAATATCATCCTCACAAGCGGGACGTTTCTCTCCTGCCACTAACCAGGAATGTTAATGCATTTTGAAAAATCTCAAAAGGACAGTGTCTGGAAATAAGATTATTTAGTTCAATCTAATCTCGTCTGAAGGCATTTTTGTTAGACTTGGCCAAATAGTAAAATTATCACACCTGTGTATGAATAGAAATGCTCACGGTCAGTTGGTTTATTTTTTGTTCCTCACATCAACAGTTAAAATTAACATTACATTAAACTTCAAAAGCACATATGGAAAAGCCCGTTTTGCCAATGCCCTCATCGGCTGACAATTTCCAGTCTTGTTGCTCCGCAGGGCAAACATATTGTTAATTTTCTGTTTTCTAAACCAACCAGGAGGTGAGTCACACCACAAAAAGCACGCACATTTATTTTTTCCAACCGAAACCCGCCCTTCCTTTGTTGAGCCGCTTCTGCAGTGCCATTTCCTTTTAAGCGGCAAAGCTCCTTCCCGCACTTTTTAAAATTTCTCTGACTTTGATCCCCGTTACTAGACCTGTAAGTATTTTTATTGTTCTTACTTTACATTTCTTATTTTGTCACTACTTTACAAACAAAAAGTATTTGTTTAGTCTGATTTTGAAAGTAAAACAGATTTTTTTCATTTATAAATTTGTGATTCTTTAACTTCCAGTAGTTGTCCTTTCTTGTATCATACTGTGCCGTCCTCTGCCTCCTCCGATTCTGCTGTTCAAGTGCATCTTATACAAGAATTTCTAAAAATTATTTTTAAACTTTTTATTAGACTTTGGTCTGTTATTATTCATTTTCAGCTTAATACTCTGATATTTTAGGAATAATGTTTGCTATATTCCATTTTCTAAGCATTATTTTCAGGATATGACTTTGTTCTTTTCCTGAGGAAGTTGTTTAGTTTGATACTTCTCTGGACTTTTAACAGGTTTAAAAAATTGATGTTTTAGCCAACTCTTTAGCTAACATTATGAAATGTTCGTGCTTTTGTAAACTTCAGGTTACATCACAGTCATATTGAAAACTGGTAAATGCTAGGTCATGTATAAATTAAAACCCTAAAACTTAAGTTATCTAAACTGTGGACTGTATATTCCTAGAGAAATTAATGTGTGTGTGTGTGTGTGGGCGTGCGTGTGTGTGTGTGTGTGTTTTTTTAATAAATGAGAATAAAATGAAAGTCGCCGCTTTCAATGCGAAGAAACTGGGACTTCGAAAAGTCAAAACCACCAAAGTTTGCAAATACCTTATTAAGGTAAGAAATGCTTTTCTGTATATTTTGAATGGAATTTAATTATGACAAATAAAATAAGAATTCACATAAAAAGAAATTGAAAAAAAGAAAAACATGTAATGAATATATTTCTATAATTGCCATACATTTCTCCTAGATCATCTCTCGGTACAGCATAGTGTTCCTACTGGAGGTGATGGATAACACTGGGAAAGCAATGAGGTTGTTGCTGGAAGAGCTCAACTCTACAAAGAGAGTGTAACTCATAAAAACAAAATGCAAACACCGAAACATGTTGGTTGTTTACAGCAAAAATCTGACAAATATGGATGCATGAAAACATGTTTTAAAATAGAGGTTTAAGATGATCTTGCGAATCTTTAGAAGAAAATGAAAGGTCAAAGCTGCTGTTATGACTGATGACAGCAAAGAAAATATCTGATATTATTGTGATAATAATATACAGTAAGTGAGCGTTTTCTTATGCCATGTCTGTTTCCAACAGGGGTGGTGAATATAAAATGGTCTGCAGCGCAGCTCTTGGCAGAAATGTCCACAAGGAGAAGTTTGTTTGTTTCTATAGGTGGGTCACATAAACAAAGAGTTATTTCATGTTTTAGAGACTGTCAATAACATAAGAGTTGAAAAACTATCATGACAGCATCTTCATATTACAATACATCCCTCTTACTTCTCTCTGCGGCCCTTTGTGTGTTTCAGAAAGGATGACGTCAAACTAACGGATTGGCATCAGTACAAAGACAATAAACCAGGGGATCAAGACGTTTTTGCCAGAGAGCCCTTGATTCTGCGCTTCTCCTGTCCTGCCACAGGTCTGCGCTGTTCATCTAATAATTTTATTACACCATTAGCTGAGATGGACAAACTTGTAGCTCATGTTCAGTCAGCATTTACTACTGCTGAGTGAAGAACAAATATTAGAATTTGCTGATTGATATTTTTTAGTTTTTAAAAGGTGCGGCCTTCTTCCTTGTTTTTCAAAACCAGAATTTCAGCAATTGCTTTTACATACATATTACTACTGTTGTTATTGTTATATGAATTAAGTTTCCTCCATCGTTGATACTTTTATTTTATCTTAAAACTTCAAGCAAGTTAGCGACAATTTAATTATTCTTAAAACAAATTGGTTGCTGCTAAGGAATTAAAAACAAATCCACAGAATCACATCTGTATCATATGCTATCATATGTTGATTGGGACATCAAAAGATAAATGTTCAGTATTAGAAAATGTCAAATCTATGGTATAAGCTTTTGAGTCTAACTTTTGTACAGGAATATATAGTTTGTTCAGGATTTCTCTCTTCCGTCCCACAACAGTTATCAAAGATCTGGTCCTGATCCCGGTCCACACCCAACCAAATGATGCTAAGAAAGAACTGGATGAGCTCCATTATGTGGTCAAAAGCATGAGAAGGAAATGGAAAACCCCGGTAAGATTTACAGATTGGTATTCAAGCCAAATTTGAGAATGTGAAACTAACAAGGTTTTCCTCACATGAAATGCTTCCTTTAATTAAATACAAATGAACTTCACATTGTAAAAGGAGAGACAAGTGTCAAAAACGCATTTGATGACAATGTTGCATCTTATAGCTCAATGGTTGTGAGGTTTAATCCTCCTTGGATTTCACCTCACAACCACCAATAGAAAGCTCAGGTCACTTTGTGGCTTCAGAACCAACTATCAGATTACATTTTTCAGGTTTTATTAAAGATTAGCACAACCTTCAAATATTTATGACTACTTCTCTCACTCATGGCTACTCAGCAGAATAGCCACAAAATCCCATATAATGAACATAAACTAGAGTAACAAGAACTGACTAATGACAAGAACAATACTAAACAATTAACATAAATCCATAATCCCTCCCTGAAGCCACCTGACAGTCAAACACGCTATGATAAATAATGGCTTTTCCCAAAATCTTATATCCTTTTTAGAATATTATGGTTCTGGGAGACTTCAATGCAGCTGGTTCGTATCTTTCAAAGAAGAAGAAGGAAGCAATACGCATCTCCTCTCCTCCTTTTTATTGGCTAATTGACGACGAGGTTGACACAACAACCAGTCCCTTTAACAAGCACACCTATGACAGGTGAGGCGTTACCTTAATGCATTCTATTATGTGAATCTTCATGGTTATAATATAAAGACAGACATATAGTCAAATTTATTATCTCTTGCATTTATTAATTGGGAGGAATTTGATGTTTTCAGAACCACTCTGACAAAACACTGTGATCCCTTTTGTTCCAACAGGATTGTGGTGTATACAAAGAAAATGGAAAATGCCATCATCCCTAAATCAGCTAAATCTTTCAACTTCCAAAGAGGGTTCAGGCTAACTATTGGAGAAGTAAATTTCATGTGCACAACTGTAAATGTCCTCTATCTGACAGAAATTAGTTGAAGCTTTTAAACATCAGGGCACTGTTCTCTTTTGGTATCTAAGGCTCTTCTCATCAGTGACCATTATCCTGTGGAGGTGGAGCTGAAGACGGTCAAATCTGCAGTAAGACAAAGTAAGAAGGCGACTCTGTCAAAGAACTGTGTAAAAACATTGACATCAGTTTTCAAACAGTCTATTTGAACAAATGTCCTCTCTTTTTAATCACACCTAAATCCTATTAAATAGGAATAATGCAATTTTGAACTAAATTGAATTATTTGTCTCAAAATGAAAACTGAAAGCTATGTAGATGTGCAGGAATTGTTTTCAGTTTGGGTCTCATTTAATTTAATTCAAACCAACAGGACCTCAGAAGAGAGCCAGACCAGCAGACTTTGATGGAAGGAAGACTCCAGCTGCAAAAAGGAAATGTAATGAGCAGGTAAAACCCTGGAGCCTAATAAAGAGGCAACGTTTTACCAAACTCATTTGACACACTGTAGTATGAATCTGGCTCAATAACCGTCATGTAATCAGGTGAAAAAAAGAAAATAGACAAATACTTTGCTCTTTTAATGTGGCTTCTATATGTAAGAAACTTTATCTATGTGCTCATTTTAACTCTGCAAACCCAAACTGTGACTCTGCTCTCCACCAAACAGCCTCAAAGCTCCGACTCTGAAACGTCCGACTCTGAAAGTTCTCAGAGTGAAACATCCTACTCGTCCGACCCTGAATGGAGCCATCATATCTCTGGTTTTCAAAGGAATGTCACTCGACGATCCGTACCATCCTTTAGGCGTCAAGGTCAACAACCCGTCTATAGGCCCATACAATATCGGCCTTCTGTAAATCCCTGGGTTACAGATCAATTAGTTTTTATAAAATAATTAAAATAACAGTTCAATGAGGAAACACGTCTTTCACCTCTGTTGTTTTTTTCTTTCTATAGCTTAAGATAATTTTTAAAATGTTTATGGATTTTTGGTCTTATTTCACTACATTGTATTACAAAAATTGTGTTGGTAATAAAATCTTCTTTGTTTAGTTCAAATGACCTGTTACCCATGTTAGAAAAACTCTATAATGTGTATATTCTTTCCTGCTTAGAAATATACATAACTTATTTAATCACTTAAATTTGATTTGTGAATGTTTCTAGTGTTAAAAGGATTTGTTTAGTTAATAAAATATAATCTTCCAAGGTGTTTCATTTTTACCTAAATATACATTTCTATTCAAAGACTGACTTCACATGCCCAAGTTTTTTCTGTCTAATTTCTGATCAATTACAGAATCAGGCAATATCATTTTGCAAGATTAAATCAATTCAGCAGAGAAACCCTTTCGCATTAGCATGTAAACTTTATTAATTTCAGAAGTATCTTGCTAAATCAAAGTTACAGGCAATTTCTACCTTTTTTGAAGAAATATTTTAACATTTTGTGACAAATTAAATTTGAACTGAAGGAACAAAACAATGTATTATATTTCTATATCCTGTCACAATTTTGTGTTTATTTTATTGGGATCTCACAAAATAAATATGTGCGCATCATCTCCTGGGACTCTGCAGATTCAAGTTTTACCACTTCAGTTTCAACAAATCAATAATATGAGTAATTCTCTTAAGCCCTTAAGTTCTTCATATATGCTAAATGGTCTTTTGTATGGCTGTTCTCTACACAAAAAAAACAAACACTTTCTTCATTTCAGCCACAAACATTTACGCCTCATTCCATAAAGATATTAACTATAAAAAATTAAAAAAAAAACATTTTGGTGTTTCTGAAGTTGTGCAATAGCTCATTTTGTCCACTGGATGTCACTGTCAACCTTTCAGTGAATAATCAATCAATCTCTTTAGGTCACCACTGGCTAAAAGTTAACATCATTCATGTCATTTGATCTAATTGTTTGCGACCTTTATTTAACCAGCTAACTCTCTTTTTCTAGAGAAACCTGACCAAGAACAGCAGACCACCGACAATTACAAATCAGAAAACCACAGAGATCTGAACCCAATTAAAATACAAATATGGGCAACAAAGGAAGAAAAATAAACAAGCACATCCACAGAAGTAAAATTAGGAGTAAAATACTACTTGATATTAATCAAAATATTTACAAGGAATACCTCATGTGCCTCATTTAAGTCTTTCTGCAGTTGATTCCCGTTTGAGGGAGCAACAAACTGGAGGAACTTTTCCTATGATCAGTGCGAGCCTCAGACACAGTTAAAATGTATTAATGTTACTAATTATTAGTTTTTGTTCCTGGTAAAACTCAAGTTTAATAGTCTGTCATTTACACCTACTGAATTTTGTTTAGTTTTGTGAAAATACCTTTTTGTTTGTGATGGCAATAAAGGATTTAACAGGATTTCTTCTAAAAGACCCTGAACTGAAATCTAAAATAAAGTTACAGAAAACCTGTAACACAGTTTAAACTAAATTCTGCAAACGGGATTTTAAATTTTTTTGTCATACTCTGTAAATTACTACTATATAATGTCAAAATTGCCCAAACTACAAAATAAATTCACAAACATGTATGTCCTAATAAAAGCGGGTCTCTCCATGTTATCAGATGTGCAGATTTACGTCACCGCTCTTGGTACTTTACCCTCCTCTTCACCAGCTGCTGTTTGTTTCAGCAATTCACACACAGCAGTTCAGACTGATGGCTGCTACACTTTTGTCTGTTTTTCCTCTTTTGCTGCCGTCACTCTGGTAACACAGATAAAAAGCACCAAAGGTTCTCCAAACATCAAAACGTGATAAACACTTGTAATGCACTTAAAACCTGTAGCGTCTCAGTCTCATCTTATAGTAAAGCACATCAAATTGTCTGATGATAGAACAATGAATGGATCCTGAACCACTGGAAACCGCATCATGGCTGTTTTAGTACTGGGCCACACAGCATCACTACCTAGTGAGAAGACCAAAATAAAAACCAAGTCAGCTATTTTATTTTAAAAACCAGTGAAGTCCTTGTGATTTAACCAAAGAACTTAAAAAGTTTTAAAGTAATATTTCACCAGAGCAGGAAGACAAGCATGGAGGACCTGATGGTCCCAACAACATGTTTCTGATTTTATCATTAAAGCTGCAGTACGTAACTTTTGTTAGAAATATTTTTTCACTTATTTGTTGTTAAAAAAAAAAAAAAAGTTAGTGCCGTCAATCACACTCACACATGTGGAGCTGCTCATTCTTCCTCCCTCATTGCTCTGCTGCAGTGAATGCTAAGGCTAGTTAGCTCTCTAGCTATATTTTATATATATATATATATATATGTGTGTGTGTGTGTATATATATAGAGCTTAAAAAGTTATATGAAGTAGTTGAAGTATATAGGTACAAAATGGAAAGAGGTTGGACTGAAATGGTAATGCAGAATGTGAATAGAAACTGGTGAAGCCTGCTCCTTACAATGGGCTGAAATGGGATTTGGGAATTCGACTCCGTGTGAAGGAAACAAGAACTCTGCAGACAGGATGCATCTGCTGAAGATGTCAAGAAAGGCCTGGTGTTTCACTGGTTGAAACAGGAAAAACAGTTTTTCCAGCACCAGGCGGGGGAAAAGGTGACATGGTTTCCTTTTATCTTTGAAAGTGAAAGCAATAGTGAAATCCGTCTCATGACCTAATCAAAGGAACTGATGCTGTGAAGGCAACAAGTACAAACCAGTCAGGGGCAGAAAATACTTGATAAGTCCTGTCACCAAACAGGACTTTTTACTTTTTCTTTATTTTTGAAACTAAGTTTTATATGAGATTTAGAAGTAGATATAGCTAATACTATTAGCAGTTTTCAGATCTTCTTTGTGTAAGACATGCAAATGAGCAGCTGGAAAAGAATATGTAAAGTAAAATTATTCAGGAATATTATCATAACAAACAGATTTTACTTAATAGTTCCCTTTAAGAAACAAATCCAAAGAAATGTGTTTTTAAAGGTTTTTGTGGCACTAATGGTCCTCATTCAACAGGAAGGACGGCAGAGAGAAGAGGAACCCAGTCTAGACTGAACCCATAATGCAGACTGAATTTACTTACTTACTTTGACGTTTTATAAAAAGTTTGTCTGTCTCATTAGCTTTGTGCCACACATTACTGTGCCAAAGTGTCCACACACTAGGCTAGTTTAATCCAACAGTAAGGATGTGTTTGTTTTTTAATAAATATGTTTCTGATCATCTGAACTACAAACAAACCTTCCTCTTGGCTGACCTCCTCCTTTCACCGATAAAGCTGGTCCCTTAATCAAGCAACTGCTACCTAAGATTATCTATAGATTTTGTAGAATACTTAAATTCAGGGAAAAATGACTTTCTTCCTGTATATTTATGTGACTAACCTGCAGTCCGGGAGTGTAGATTCAACATGGTTCTTTAGAACTGCAATGTAACGTGATTTCAAATTAATGCTGCAGGAAAAAATACATAAAATCTTTTGATTTTCATTTTAACAACTAATTTTTATTTTGTGTGTGGATAAATACATCTTTGAATGAATGACTGTAAGAACTTGTTTTTGTTAAACTTCATCTAATTCTTTCCCTCATTCTACTTAAAAATAAATTGCAGACAAAAAAAAACACCTAAATGAAGACTGATGCAATTTTACATTGAAAGGTAACATCCATTTCATCATTATAACATTATCTTTTGCTGAGAAAGCTGTTCAGTCAGTAAACTATGAGCTATATTGATGTCTTTTGCTCTAAATAAACCAAGCTTCTCATGGAAGCACCAGTCAACTCACACCGATCAACCTGGTTGGAACCAGTTCCTCTTGGGAAAATGATTACTTTACATGCACTGCATTGTTTCCATCACCCACATCACTTTGTTTCACAGTTTAGGATAAAAAACTTAAAGAACTTATAACCATCAAGTGAAATACATTTATTTAGGGTATTTTGATCAGAGAAATAGTAAAATAGCTCAGCTTGTGTTGATTCAAGCCAAGTTATCTAAGTGCAGAAATCAAGTTTGACTAAAAATGTATCTAACAGCCTATATTGTTCAGCAAAGGGGGAATTCAGGTAATTAGCTTGTATGTTAAAGCTATTTGGGAACATAGCTGTGTGGTTAAATTAAATCAGAAATTATGGCCAAATGTTCTGATTCCTCACAAAATCTGTAATCTTTTTGTATGTCATAAAAATGCAATATGACCCTCACGTGGGGTCATACGTTGATCACAGTCGAAAGAACGAGATTCCGGATACAAGCTGCCACCGTCCTCTGTAGGTTGGTTGGACTAAACCAATGACTTTCCAATGACTTCAGAGAGAAATATGTATAAAAGCTGCAAATTCCTTCAATTTTCTTTATTTCTGGGACTTTAACCTGGGAAATCTACTGCGTTAGATGTCCATTGCAATTTGATCACAGGTTAGGGGAAAAAAATAAATGTTTAAATAAATATAATCCTAAACAGAGAATTATGATCCTTGTCAGAATGAATCAGCTAAGCTTGCTGTGAGAAAACAAGAGACTGCAAACCTGAATAACCAGAAGGGCCCAATTAAACAAAGCTTTAAATATCTCTGCATTTATTCAGAGCATCAAGTAATTTCAGTCAGAGAGTAAACACTTTAATTACCGACGTGCATCAAGCCAGCCACACAAAGATAATGAGGGTTCTATTAAAAAAATAGCAAAAACATGAACTGATGTAAAGTTCAGGCCAAATGTTCTGTGATTTTGGTGAATTGATATCTAGACTACGCTGTGTGTTTGTTCCAGATCCAAGAGAATTCAAGTCTCACGACAATAGCTGGGAAGAATCAGAAAATTGTTTTTCTTTAACTCATCCACTTTGTGAAATGAGCCAAAATTAATCAACTTTCATGATAGCTCTGTCACACTGGGAAAAAACTGGAACAATTTAAGTCATTGCCAGCTCAAAATTGACTATCATCATGGATAAAAACTTTAATTAGCATCAAGTATATGGAGTAGTGCTAAACATAAAAATGAAAAGGTAAGATTGAAATGTGCAGACTGTCCTAGTTTGCAATCTGCCTGGAAATTATTGCCCGGCTAAGAGTGCTGTTCATAAAACAGCTTCAAAGAATGTGTTGTGAAATCATAAGAGCCTCTATGACACATTTTCTTTTTCCATCCATTCACCTTTTTTGCCCAGTAATCAGTTTTAGAAACCTGTGAAGTTATACTGAATATTGTTTCTGCCACTGTAGATTTTTGGCATTACCTTTATTTTAAAGTTAATCCTGAAGAAAATGGCAAATGTATTGCATAATTCATCAGCAAAGTTAAGTGTCTACTTGAACGTGGAGATTTAGCTGGTTTTTGTTTTCAGTCTTCAGGTGTCTTAGTCTTAAGGTTAAATGGAAAAACAAAAATCTCAAGAGAAGCAATTGTTTTTGCCCACACAAGAAAGGTCAGGAGGCCATTTCCAAACAACTTGGAAGTCTCTTATTCCAATACCAGATTCGCTGTTTGCAAGTTTAAGTTGATATACTTCCTAGCTGGAGACATCACAAGAAGTTCATGGCAAAGTAAGACAGTATTTAGAGTCATTTTGGTAACCTTGTTCTCAGAATCCACAGACCAGACTGGATGTTAAACTATGAGTTTCTCTCAGGATAACAACACCAGGAAGTATGAACAGTATGAAGGTTTTCTGAAATGAATACAGCAGCCAGGAATCCTGGATAACAGTTTTTGATTAGTAGTTGCCATCAGTAAAGGCGACACATTTTTGAAAGATCAGAAGAAAACAGCTAAACAGCAATAAAAGCTCAACCAGCTCACTGCTTTTGACCCAAACCCTAATCTCGCAATAAGGCAGGTTTCTGTAGTCTTCATTCCCCTGTATTGTATCTTTGCTGGAACTTAGACAGCATGAACATGTCAAACTTAACGATGACGTTAATCAAATGCAAACATCTCCTCTGTTAAAACAACGACTCTATCCCTCTTTATCTTCAGTTCTCTGTGCAGTGCATGCATGCGCACACCAACTCCTGACTGAACCTTTAACTCAACAAGCCCCCAGACGTCAGCCAATACAAAAGAGGCCAGCCAAAATGTTCTTAACGTCACATTGCAGACTCACGACAGTGAACCCTGAACTTGCATCACTTAATGTGCCAAAGTTCAAAATCTTTTGCTGCAGCAGCAAATATGAAGGAAGTTACTGAATGTTTAATATCTTAGCTTAAACTGACTTCTACAGAAAGAATAATTCACAGAAAAAAAAAATGTGTTTGAATCACACAAAACATTTTCTAAAGGCAAGTTTAGATAGAAAACAGAAATTTTGCTTTGCACATAATACTAAGTTGCCAATATATGTACCATTCCAACAAGCTCATCTCTCAATTAATTAAAGACATCACAGATCATAACTGCCTTAATTAGCAAAAAGCTGACGTCTCTTCAGTCTGAGATTTGAACACTTTATCATCATTCATCTGACACCGGGGAGAACCGGTTCTGTGAAGATGACATGACGTCCTGTGGCTAGTTAATAATTATTCAGTGGCATGTAACACACTGTCATTTCAGGACGACGAGGTTATGCACACACCTCCTGGCACACCCCTGTCCCTCTCGGAGGGACATCCCAGGGTATAAAAGGAGCAAACTTTCTCCAGAGCAGACACAGCGGACCAAGAGTCCTAAACTCAGCTGAGAACAGCCATCACCGACAAACTTCAGCTGATGAGGCCAAGCTAACAACTCTTTGCTCCCAACAAATCGTTGAAGGTAACTTTAAAACTCTGTTTTATGCATGGAAGGATGAGGGAGACATAAAATGAAATATTACTGGATTGCATCAGAGAGTAACCAGAATCTGAACAATTGTGACGTTTTCTGTGTAAAAAGCTAACTTTTATCTTCTGTACCTCTTTTTCTCTTTATGATTTTATCTTTTTCCCATTCCCTTTTGCAAACTTTCTCCCAACCTTTTTCTTTTTATTTTATTTTCCACTACTTTCTCCCCGCCCTTCACTCCAGACATCCTCTCATCTTTTCTCTCGCAGTCTATCGACTTGCTGTTTCTTCAGACTTCTTCACCATGCCTCCTCAGATCCAGTCACAGAACCAGAGCGGTCTCAGGATCCTGCAGGGCGAGCTCAGTGCCCTCAGCCCAGCGGTCAGAGAGTTTGTGGAGACCAATGTGATCCTGTGCCAACCCGAGTCCCTTCACATCTGCGATGGATCGGATCAGGAAAACCGAGCCATCCTAACTCAGCTGGAGGAACAAGGGATGATCAAGAAGCTCACCAAATATGAGAACTGGTAGGTTGATCTGAAGCATTTAACTAGGGATTCATTTCTTCATGTGAAGGATTTCTCTTCGCAGGGTTTTTGTTGCAAAGTGCTGCAAAGAAATAGGAGCTTAACAGTTTTAGTCTGAGATTTTGTTTGTCTACCTATCACTATAGCTCGAGTTGTTTTGGAGCAAAGCATCAGTGGAATCAGTAAATTGTCCAGTCATGTTGTTGTTGATGGCAGTTTGCATCATTCAGTCATCAGCAGTTGTTTTGATTGACAACATACCTAGAAAATATTGTGCAGTCTGCCAAACCAGAAAGTCCACTTAGTTCAGCTAACTAGAAGCGTTTACCAGCAGCTGAAAAATGTGCAGATGAAAATGACTTGCAAGAAGTTTAATATCTGTAAAACTTGTAGCTTTTTCTTTTTCTTTTCTAAAACAAGACAGAAGAACAAAGACATAATTTGCTGTGAATTTGTCTTTCTTATCCCTTATATTGCTAATTTTACAGCTGGTTGGTGAGAACAGACCCAAGAGATGTGGCTAGAGTCGAGAGCAAGACGGTAATCGTGACTCGGGAGCAGAGGGAAACGGTGCCCACGCCACTGGGAGGTGAAACCAGCCAATTGGGGCGTTGGATGTCCCCCGAGGAGTTTGACAAAGCCATGGCTCAACGGTTCCCCGGCTGCATGAAAGGTACTACAGTGATGAGTGTGATTTTAAATCAGTTGGTGAAAGTAAATGAAAGAAAAGGCAATTGTAAGCAATCCTTTTACCTTTCTGTCTTCAGGTTGCACCATGTATGTGGTTCCCTTCAGCATGGGCCCTGTCGGTTCTCCCCTCTCTAAGATTGGCGTCGAGCTGACTGATTCCCCGTACGTGGTGGCCAGCATGAGGGTCATGACCCGAATGGGGAAGACTGTGCTCAACGCACTGGGAAACGGCGAGTTTGTCCGCTGTTTGCACTCCGTCGGCTGCCCTCTACCACTTAAAAGTACGCCAAAAAAAGTTTGCCGAACATCAATTTATATGCTACTTTTTCATTTTCCAAATGTTCCTGCAAACCAAAATAATTCACATCTTTTAAAAATGCTCTGCTTTTCCTTTCAGAGCCCCTGGTAAATAACTGGCCCTGCAACCCTGAGCAGACCCTCGTCGCCCACATCCCAGAACGCAGACAAATCATCTCATTTGGCAGCGGTTATGGCGGAAACTCCCTCTTGGGAAAGAAGTGCTTCGCTCTCCGCATTGCCTCACGCATTGCCAAGGAAGAGGGCTGGCTTGCTGAGCATATGCTGGTAAGCAACAGGCACATAAAAGAATCGAAGCTATTTTCAACCTTTTTAAATTTTGAAGAAGACTAAATGTTTCTCCTGTTCAGATCCTAGGCATCACCAATCCTGCTGGAGAGAAGAAGTACATGGCAGCAGCCTTCCCTAGTGCCTGTGGTAAAACCAACCTGGCCATGCTGTGCCCAACACTTCCTGGCTGGAAGGTTGAATGTGTCGGAGACGACATTGCCTGGATGAAGTTTGACAACCAAGGTAAGAAATCTTTCACTAGCCATCAGCTGTGGAAAACTGAAATATCATGAACAATTATCAAAACTAACAGATGTTATTCCTGTTCTTAGGCAATTTGCGTGCAATCAACCCTGAGAATGGATTTTTTGGTGTTGCACCTGGTACATCCGCTAAAACCAACCCCAACGCCATGGCGACCATTGTTAAGAACACCATCTTCACAAATGTGGCAGAAACCAGTGATGGTGGGATATACTGGGAGGGAATGGAGCAGGAACTGCCTGAGGGAGTCACACTCACATCATGGAAGAACAAGCCCTGGAGTTCAGAAGACGGTAAGAAACTCACAGGATTAAATAAGATCAAAACAGATTTCATAAATTACTTAGCTATCTAATAAAAATACAAACTGTGTATCCTGGGTGAAGCCAAAAAATAAAATAACTGTCTTGTCTTTCTCTCTATAGGGGAACCCTGCGCTCACCCCAACTCTCGCTTTTGCACCCCAGCAAGTCAGTGTCCTATTATTGACCCACAGTGGGAATCACCAGAAGGAGTCCCCATTGAAGCCATCATCTTTGGAGGCAGGAGACCAGAAGGTGAGCAAGAGAGAGGAGTGACGATGTAAATTGGGAGCACAAAGCAAGAGAAGATTAGCAAAGATGTAAATATAACTCTGATTCTCTTCAGGCGTTCCTCTGGTGTATGAAGCCTTCAACTGGCAACATGGAGTATTTGTTGGTGCAGCAATGAGGTCAGAGGCCACTGCAGCAGCTGAACACAAAGGTCAGTGACACCAAGAAAATTTCCTTGTGGCTTTTGGGTATTTTCCAGTCTGCAACCCCACAGAAGTGAAGTAAAACCACACATACTCACAGCCTCTCTCATTTTGCTTTTCCCTAGGCAAGGTAATCATGCATGATCCCTTTGCCATGCGACCCTTCTTCGGCTACAACTTTGGCCAATACCTCTCTCACTGGCTGAGCATGGCCGACCGTCCCGGTGCCAAGCTGCCCAAGATCTTCCATGTCAATTGGTTCCGAAAGAGCCCCAAAGCTGGCTTCCTCTGGCCTGGCTTTGGAGACAACATCCGCGTTTTGGACTGGATGTTCAGGCGAGTGGACGGCAATACTGGCGCCATGCCTTCCACGGTGGGCTACCTGCCCTGCAACGATTCCCTGAACCTCCAGGGCCTAGAGGGAAAGGTGAACCTCAGTGAGCTGTTCTCCTTGGAACATGAGTTCTGGCAGAAGGAAGTGGAGGAAGTGAGAAAGTATTTCACCTCACAGGTGAATGATGACCTGCCCAATGAGGTGGGCCATCAGCTGGAGCTGTTGCAGCAGAGGGTGAAGCAGATGTAATGAGGAAGAAAGCATAGGTTCGGTATTTTAAATGGAAACTACATGGATTTTTGTCTTCAGCTTTGTCAATCACAAAATATATAAAATTCAAAAAGCTAGTTGGGATTTTAAAAGATTTCTTAATAGACTTTAATTTTGCAACCTTTATGAGCAATCCTTCTTTTAATATTTTCCCATGTTGTTTTCCTCTCTGTTACCTAGCAAGAAATACCTAATGATGATACTTTTTGGCATGGCTAACTTCCTCCAGAAATATTTATTTTCCATCCATATTCTGTTGTAGCCAGACTGTCTATTTAAATTTTATCCTACTCCGTGTATGTCTATTTAAAGGTAACTTATTTGAGATATACATCATAGTTTCATAAGCATATAATTGTACATGGTCCTTTTTATGTCTCTGTTCCCTATTTAAAGGGATAACTGTTTTCTGTTCATGTTATTTGATGTTTTAATTTATTTTTATACAACACTGGTGATGTTTTGTTCTGTTTATTATAATTTGGATCTCTTAAATGAGAAGACATCAATAAATGCATTTGAATATATATTTGTGATTCTGATTCATTTTCCAATGTTTTGGCCATGATGGCTTTCCTCCTTTTATTGTTATGACATCAGTAGACAAAGCATCAGTAGACAAAGCACAATTATATCAAAAAAATTTCACAAACACACAAACTCTGCAATGTACTGAAGAGTAGCAATTGGCATCATTCAACACAAATGATTCAAAAACTAAGACACCACGACTAAGGAGCAGCATCAAATGAATTACAACGTCTGATTAAATATTTCACAAGGTCAGACAAAAAACATTTACAAAATTCTGTTATTTTTAAGACTAAGACAAAAACACACACACACACACACACACACTCCCTGCGGCGCATTAGCAATTCAATCCGGCGTCTTCAGCATAGCTTCAGGCAGCTACACC
>CAEGAD010065313.1:0-56468 GCA_903067055.1 Poeciliopsis paucimaculata
CTCAAGCTCCCAGGCCTCTGGCAGAGGACCCGAGCTCAGAGGATAAGAACCACCCGCGGTGGGTGAGAAGGGAATTTTTTTTATTTTTTTTATACGCAGCTCTGGGGAAAATTAAGAGGCCACTTAAAATGATCTGTTTCTCTGATTTTACTTTATATAGGCTTATGTTTGGGTAAATGGAACATTGTTCTTTGATTCTATGAACTACTGACAACATGTCTCTGAAATGCCAAACAAAAAGTTTGTATTTATATGCAGAAAAATAGAAATGAAAAATAGCAACAAAAAAAAAAAAAAAGATGAAGTGCTTCCAGAGTTCAAATAATGCAAAGATACGTTCATACTCATTTAGAAACAACAATCCTAAAATTTTAACTAAGGAAGAGTTCAGAAAACAATATTAGGTGGAATAACCACGAGGTTTTCAAACTTCACAGCAGGGTGTAAATTTCAAATTCAAAACCTTCAGGCTGAAGACAAATTGCAAGTGTTTGTTTCCCCCCTTTTTTAACTTCAAAGTTTGGCGTGATGATCACTGGAATATAAGACTTAGAGGGAATTCAAGTAAAACTGCAATTTTTTTGTGCCATCCTTCTGCTATCTGGATGTATTTGTGCACAGAAAACAACAAAAACAAACTGAAAGAAATAAATTCGATATGCAAAGCTTGAAGTATTATTTTTGTACTTCCACTTCTAACTTCTTTATAACTTTTCCCTGACCTCTTGATCTTGATGATGCTGTTTTATCACTAATATTCTCTAAAAAACAATACAAAAAACTTCTGAGAGCAGAGCAGCTGTTTTTATATGCTATCTGATGTACTCACAAGTGGACTCTAATAAGCAATAAAGCGACTTCTGGCAGCAGTTTGACGTGATTTAGTACTATCAGATTAAAAGCGATAGAAGATCTACCATTTTATTTCCACTCTATTATTACTACATCACTTTGTGTTGATCATTTATATAACATCTCAATAAAATGTATTGGAATTTGCATCTGGAAGGTGTCAAAAGGTGAAAAAAAACCCCCACAAGTCTGTGTGTGTTTCTCTGTTTGCTGCAAACATACGCCCCCAGCAGATTCACCCACACATTTGCACAATGAGTCTATTAGCATGGCTAGAGGGGCACTCACAGCCAGTCCGTTTCCTGATGGGGGCCACTCAACGACAGACAAAGCCACTTCAGTGGAGCTATAAAACAGCTAATGACAAGCTTTTGAACACCCCACTTGCTATTCTGAAGAACTTTATATTTTTACAACAGGGACCCTTACATCCAAATGCATTTATTAGTTTTAAATCATGTCTGAGCTGAAAGACTTTGCACAGCTTTTCTCTTTTGTGCCCCAAACGTCTAAACACACGAAGCAGAACTTGTTTAAAAGTCACAATTTTCTGCGTTTTAAAGTGTTTCTTGGCTGAATATGGATGTAAAAGCTTTAAGTAGAAAAAAAAGAAGATATACACTCATTATGCTCCTCCTGGCCCCCCACAATAAGGGCATACGATCCATCAATAACTCACCAAAATGAGCTATGAGTTTTTTCATAGCAGTTCTCAGCTCAAAGCTGCGACTCAGTTGCAAATGCATCATCTGATAAGCGGCAGTTAAACTGATCCAACAGTGTTCATGTTTACACTATAACAAATGTGTCCTCTTGAGAGATGAAATGGCTCCAAACCCATAATTTCAACCACTGATGTTCTGTATAATTGGAAAGAAAAAAGAAAGAAAGAAAGAAAGAAAGAAAGAAAGAAAGAAAGAAAGAAAGAAAGAAAAAAGAATCATGTCTGGTTGAGAGTTTCGAGTTGTGCAAACAGACATAGATTAAATAAAAATTACACGTGGTATACAGATCAAGGCCCCCACTAAACAAGCCTTGTGAAGTGAGCATGTTAACAAATTTCTGGCAAGGAGCTTAAACATGAGTAGCAAGTTCTTTTCTTCCTCTTTTTTTTTTTTTTTTACCAGAAATGGTCGGTTCTTCAAGCAGAGTCACTGCCTTGATTTCCCTACAATGTCGTGATGGTGCACTGAAAACATTTGTGCACAAGTCCACCAGTTAGTTTGGAGGAGGTGAAGCGTTACCACAAGCAGATTTTCTACAAAGATTTGCAGAAACAACTACATTATTACGATTACAGCAACGGCTTTGTAAAGGATTTTGCTTTGGTTTGGTCTTGGACTCATGCAGTCTTGATATGTGTCAGTCTTTGGTCTTAACAAGATGGTCTCCATTACTACAATAGCAAACATCTCATCGTTAATTTCGTTGTATTGCTGGACAGGCTTTGTGCCACCTTAATACATGAATAACTATCAATAGCATAAAAAAAAAAAAAAAAGAAAAATTAAATTAAAAAAAAAAAATAATAATAAAGTTAAGGCACTGTTTACTGATATTACACATACAATGTCACCCAATTAGTCAGAGGAGGAACATATCTCGTTTTAGCGCTCCATCTGGTGCTGGAGCATGTACGACATGCTCTGCCCAGCTGCTTGTGACACATTTTTTTGGCACAAAGTGAAGCGTCGGCAAGCTACTTTGACCAGACTGTCTGTCGGTTACCATAAGGATGCGACTCGCCTCGTATTAGTTGGCCCAGATCACCCGTTAGACACAAAGTGTGTCGTGTTCCTAATTGGAAAGCCATGTCGCAGCGTCAACCTTTTGTTAGCTCATTTAAAGCCAGCAGCCAGGCAGGACTGTTCGTAATGTTGCCACATCGGCACAACGCAAGTTTGAAATGCTGCGCATTTACTTTGTTCTATTTTTTTCCCCCGTCTTTGTCACATGGGTTGCCATGGCAGCAACAGATAACGTGCAAACACAATTTTATGGTCAAACGTATTGTGATCACAACCTCTTTTCTTAAGCAGTTTTCCAGTAAGGAGGCCACACAGAGAGGTTGATGCTTTGTTTGATAAGCACGCCATAGTCAAAGCAAGACTTTGTGTAGTTGGCGCTCTGTCTCACTTTTACACCTCTCTGATCTTGAGCTATTGTTGCATGGGGATTGACTGACACACTGTTGCTTTGGCATGAGTCCACATGCAAAATAAGGCTGGAGGGATCCTTCACTGTGAGGCCCGCAGGCCAAGAGAATGGCTTCAAACTTTCCACAAACACCCTCTTACCTTGTTGTTTGTCCTCCATGATGTGATACGCAGAAGCAGAGGATATTGTCGCCAACCCTGATAACTGGTGAAGATGTGTTTGTAAATCTGCTGTAATGTTAAGCAATTGGTTTTTTTGGTTTGAATTGTTGCTGACGCTCCGCCATTTGTGTAGCCAGGACAGGGCTAAGTAGTCACCTTTTCATAACGTTTAATCCTCTGGATGATCATTAACTTTTATACATTAAACAGGATAACAACCAGGAAACCACATACTTTATCTTTTAAGGATAAGTAGAGTGAATAACACAGATATGATGGTGTATATTTAACTATTTTGTCAACTCCATAGCTACTGATGAAGAAGTTATGATTCAAGTAAAAATTTCTCAGACATAATCATTGTACTAATGTTGGTTGTGCATTTAAAAAAATAAATAAATAAAAGTTTGGGCATCATCTTATGTAACTCAAATCAGAGTTGTGACGCTCATTCGGCACGAGTCTCTTTTTTTCCGTTTTCAGGAGAAATGCAGACAAATGTCTGCACCTTTGTTGCAGGACAAGCGGGGATCTTGCAGCCACGCGATTGCAACATCATTAAACTTAAAATGGAATTAAATTTATTGTAAACTAGTGTTTTTAAAAGCGTTTGCACATTTTTTCTGTCTGTTCCTCACAATTTTTAAGGTGCAGATGTTTCAAAGTGTGGTCAGCGATGGAAGACTGCCCCATCGTGAAATGATATAGATGAGTGTTCGGCTTCAATTAGGACGGATTCTCCAACATTTTCCAATCCCACCATCGCCAACTCTTATGATGTCTGTATTTCAAAAGGACAGCTCCGATATGCAAGAGGCAGTGGTATCAAGTAATGAGCCAATTCGCTCCCAGGAGGAAAAAGGAAGAGTTTGCCAGGGACACAGCTAAAAATAAAATCCACATGTTTTCATATGTGATGGTGGAATAGAAATATTTATTGGTTTTTAAGAAAACTTGCACTCTTATCTTGCATGATGGCAAAATAAATGCAGGTCCTTTCCCAGACTAATTGCCAGTGGCTGACAGATGTAGGCCTTTATGTCACACTGTATTTAAATTTAAGGGGAAACAGCAATTCCAGATTTATGTCAGTTCTTAGACACTCCTTAAAATCTTTAAAAAAAAGATAAGACCAAATTTATAAAACTGATTCAGCTACTTTTTTATGGAGTCTTAAAAGTGCCAACAAGTGTGCCATTGGTAATTTGCTTTTGACAATCATTCTGTTACACTGAGTTTTATTTATTTTTTTTTTTATTCACAGGGAAAAAAAAAAAAAAAACTCAAATTAAAATGTGGATTCCTTCAAAATGCTTCAGTATGTGATTATGCTGTTAGGAAATTATTTTCAGACTTCTTTACCCAGGATACCAATATTACTTTTCTTCCTGTCTGTTCATCTCGAATATTAACGCCCTGCACACAAAAGAAAGCCTGCAAATGTGCATCACAACCAGCAGGGAGCTGAATTTACATCTTTCAGTGCCAGACTGTAATTTTATGTTGGCACGCTCCCACACACACACCCCCACGCACACACACACACTGTCTTCACAAGAATGTTGGGGAAATGTTTGATCTTTCCATGAACACCGAGCAAGATACTTATTAAAGCAGGAGGTGGAATTTTTCTCCCATCTGATTTATATCAGGTGCAAGTCAATAGATGGGTAATTTGTCTGATAGGAGCGTTTTTATTACAGAGTTCGGGCTGCAGCAGAAATGATAGGTCTCCTTTTACAGCAGTTTGCCTCTTTCTTTTGTCTTCAGCTGATTATTCTGGAACGCTTTTCTTTAGACTCGACTCCCGTGCAGGGGTTGCATCTCGGAAATATAGCAACCCATGACAAAGAAAAAAATGTTGAGATTCACCAGTGAGCCACAGTCAATACTCATGTTTGTTTGTTTTTTTAAACAGCAGAATATGCTTTACCATTTACCATTTGTGACATGACCAAAACCGGAAACGATGACTGTGTTTGCTTCTTTTTGTTTTTTATTTAAAGTGAAATACTACAAAAACTGGTTAATTTAATTTTAAACATGTTCCATTGGAGAAAGCTGTTCATAACTTCTGGCACAAGGCAGATATTCACGTATATAAAAAAAGAAATTTAAATACACAAAGGGTTGAAAAATTATTGTTGTTTTATAAGGGAAAAGTGTTGTCAAGATATGGAAGGACATATTAAAAGAAAAAGCTTGGCAACTTGTCTGATGCATAGATTTAGGTCTTAAGTTTTTATTTTAGTTACCAATACGGATGCATTTGTATCTCACTGTTGCAATTGTTAATTATTTTGTTATGTGTTACATATCTCATGTGAGAATTTAAAATCATAAAAGTATGAATACTAATTTTCCAGAGTACTTTCTTTGGTAAAATTAAGTTTGAGCTTAACTTTATGCAACCATAAAGTTGAGCTTTTTATGGTAGCATAAAGAGCTTAACTTCACTACAAGACGTGCGTTTTGCAAATTGTTGCTTTCTTTATTGGCACCATGTCAGTTGCTGAAATATTGAAGAAGATCAAGACAAATCTCAGTGTGTGAACAGAAGGATAAAAACACTTCCTCACCTTTAGGACTACTGTGAAGGTAGATGTCAAGGTCAAAGGCTAAATTCCATCAGTATTTTGTGAGGGTTTTCTGTAAAATAAGAGAAATCAGATGAGAAATTGACTTTGATTTGATAAATGAAAAAAAGAATTTAAAATTTCGTTCTGAAGATATTTATCTAAAGCAATATATTGTCTAAATCTGCTTATCTAGTAACCTTCATGTCTTATTCCACCCAGAATGACTGCTGAAGACACAACTTCAAGTCAATATGCCGCTGACCTTCAACGGTAAATGCCCACATTGCTTTTGCAATAAATTAAAACCGATCGGAAGATAATGGCTTCGACTAATTTAGTGCATTGTGTGCATTAAGCTTCAGGGGGAAATGACTGGGGTCAAAGAATGCAGAGTCTGCCCAAGAATGCTAATAGGTCATAACAATAAAGTCTGTTTTTGGATAAATCTGATATAAAAAAAAAAATATAAAAAAAAAGGCCACAGTGCTGGCTGACCTCTGATGTTCCGATTCGCACTCTGCCCAAACTTGGCAGCTCCAGACAATAAGAGCACTTTAATAAGAATGATCTGACATGAGTTGAAATACTTTCCATGGGTAATTGACCTCTTTCCTGGACACACGCAATCCAACATCAAAAGGGTATATCCTCTAGGCTCCAAGAGCCACTGATTAAACACATTTCAGAAGTATTTCCCTTCCACTTCCTGGATAGATCTGGCATCACCGTGTAAGATGTGTTTCATTAAGTTGTAAAATGAATTTCTAAGTCCAGCGTGCAGTGCGTGCAAGAGTACAGTGCGCTTGTGTGTCGCCTTCTGTTTCTAACTCTGTGGGGGACATAGGAAGAGATGCCACTTCAAACAGCAGTTTTTCTTAAGAAACACCAAGACTTAGACGGAGCAGCAGGGGAAAACAGCGCATCGTCTTACCAGCTTACTGCCTAATCCCCGCTGGCTGCAATTGAAATTTCAGTCGTGTAAAACAGCAGAATCGGAGCAGGACCTGACAAAAGATGACATTGGTTTGTAAGTTTTGGGTGATGACGCTCAGGGGGGGGAACCTCATTGTGAAGCTGTCACACAGCATTAGGCCAAATGCCAAACACATTCATGTCTGAATTACCATTCACCCTTTGGAGATAATACATATTTGCCTTTGCTAATCCTTTTCTCTGGTGATTTTTCCCCCTTCTTTTAATAACTTCTTGCAAGCGAGCAGATTTTAGGTACAAGAATGCTGACACGTGGGAGGCTGGAACAACAGGCCGGGTTTAAGGCAGATGAGCCGCTTACTGCACTTGTTCACGTGCGTACGAGATCTCTTTGGACATCTTTATTGATTCCAAAGACGATATGTGTAAAACGTTGTCATATAAAAGAAAACACGAATGCTCTCCTGAAAGAGCTACATATCCGAAAATCACTTCACTCAAGCATAAGTAGGTCAAGTTATTATAGTTTTGCCTTTGTCATATTTTCTGGCAACTTATCGTCGTTTCAATACTGTAGGTTACGTATCTAAGCCGAAGAGCATCATCGTCGTCTCATGATCATCTGGTTTGGGGTTGAAAGTAAGTCTTTAGTATTTGGTCTTAAACCTAAATGGTTTAAGCTAAGCTACAGCATAATGACAAAACACCATACAGATTCCTTCCAAGATTACTCATATCTCCTAAAATTTTCACATTGTTTTTGTTACAGTAAAATTGGATTTGGATTTGGTAAGCAAGCAGGAGACGCGTTAGTCTCCTGTTCTGACCCCTGAGTACGCAGCACTACACGACAACGTTCAACGTTGAACTCATAAAGATGTTAATCTGGCTTTCTTAACGTGTAAAGAAACAGTGTATATTTAAAAGTTCTTACTACACTGATGTAAAAGCACGCAATTTTATGTTGTTGCTAAGTAAAGCCAGATGGTTGGAGTTCAGCAATAAAGACTGCCAAGCTGCCCGGCCGGCCAGTGTTCGGTCGTCCTGTTTTATCGCTGCCACATGAACCTGTGGCAGCACGCAAGGTTTGACATTAGTGAGGATGAATACTTCACTAACGTCTGCTTTTATGTATTAAACCGACATGGCGTATGTTAACATGCTGTCTTTTCCACTTCTTCTTACAAATAAGTCCTGGAAACTTCTGTTTTTCCATGAACATTAATACAAATATTTTAGATTCTATCTTTGAATATTCAATAAATACTATTAAAAAGTTCACCCAGAACCGTGGACAGTTATTACTGTGATAACATTATATCACAGTAATAAAAGTTACTATGGTATGTTAAACACATCACATAAATTAATTGCAAACAGACTGAAGTTTTCAAATCTTTTTAGCTATGATTATTTAACACAAGATTTGATTTCTTAGATAAGAACATTTTACATCAATGTTTTCACACAGATGCGTGTTGCAATGATGTCACTTTGATGTGTGGTTTAGTGCACTCGATGTTTCATAATTTGAGAAGCTGGTGAAGATCAACCCATTTTATGTTGACATGCTGGGCATTACAGGCTGTTTCTTTTTACTGACTGTTTAAAGCTGGGTGGGTAACTATTTACATTTTCAGCGTTTCCCTACCAACGTAGTTAAGTCTGTGATTCCTACTGTGATTAGATGGAACTAGAAATTATAGCTTAGCCATTGCAACTTCCTTTTTTGCGTCTGTCTAATTTTGGTATTTGACTCATTTTTTTCCTTATTCAGTGCATTCCTTAGTTTTAATATTCCTCATGTTTTTGTTCTCTGTGTATTTAATCTGAGCTCTGAATTGTAGCCTTTGGTTGTGGCTACTCTTTGCGGATCTTAGTTCCTGCTTTTTTTTAAAATTGGACAATGAACTTTGATGTTAATTCATGTTGTGTTGTTGCTCCTGTTTTTGAACATCTTTGTCAGCTTTTGGTTTGAATCTTGATTAAGTTTAATGTCAGGCCATGCCCTGTTTATGCTTTGTGCCATATTCTATTTTCTGCGCCTTTGTTTCCCTGATTCCTTTTGCCATTTCTCCCATTTCCTCAATTACACTTCAGTTATTTGCTTCCTCTCATGGTCGCAGCCTGTTTCTAATCACCCACTATGCAGTAAACACACTCCTCACTGTTTAAGTCTTTCCGTTTCAGTCATTCTTTGCTAGAATATGCTGTTTCTCTCAGTCTGGTTCCTGTATGATTTTAGTATGTTCTGTAAATCTTTGAGTTCAATAATGTAAACCTACTTTCGACACTCATCTACCTTGTTCCTGCTATGCATAAAAAACAAAAAAACAAAACAAAACAAAACAAAAAAAAAAAAACAAGGAAAATATGAGGCATTTATCTTGGCAAAACAAAACTTTTATTCAACAAATGAGAGTTAAAAGAAATGATAAATGATAAATTAAACAAGTTCAATAAAAAAAGACTTCACATCATATTACAACTGAAATCATACAGTCCCACGGCCTCTCCAAGAACATTTTATCACCTTCTTTTTCGCACAATACGTACATTTCTGCTTGATTTTCATTTCATTATTTCAGAATAATAATACATTATAATTTCCCAATGAACGTAATCACACTATTAGCTTTCCTCACATCTATTTCCCGTGCTGACTGAGGCCTTCAAACTCAGATGTTTTGTGTTTTGGCATTTTTTGTCCTCGGCTTCGGCACTGGAGACACTCGTTGTCCCTCGGCAGCTGTGGACAGCTGTGGAGACTTACTGTCAGTCCCAACATCCAGCTTGGAGATATTCTGGTAACAGGCTCTTGGTGAAGTCTGTGGACTTGGGGATGGATAACTCTCCACATGGTGTATGTTCTCATACTCTGTGATGGACTCTGCCTCTCGCTTGTGTACCGAAAGCTTCTTGAACTCCACTCTGTCACTGAGCTGCATGCTAGATTTGGCGCGTCTGTATGAGAGACATAGGACGACAATAATGACGAGCAAAAGAAGAATCAGACCTGCTCCTCCTGCCAGGACTCCCAGAACAGTTTTGGTTTTATAGCAAAGCATTGGGACTGTGCATGTCGGCCGAACTGTGTCGCTGCTCACTGCGCTCACTTTGTTTGCCACGCTGCAGGAAAAGTTGATGTTTTCTTTTATGTCACTCAGTGATATGCTGACAGTTTGTCTTGTTTCACTTGGTAAGATCTTTTTATCTTGCGTCCAGGAGAAAACCAGACCCTCGGGCTGAGAGACTTCACAGTTAAGCTTAACGACGTTGGTGCCGCAGATATAATTGAGTCGAGGTTTTGGTACATTTTCCATCACACAGAGCTGAGCAGTCCAGGTTTTATCCAGGGTGCCGTTAGAATGCAGGGCGTCTGCTTGATAAGTTCCCGAACTTTGCAGCTTTACACTCTTCAGCAGCAGAGATCCAGTTGTAGTGATGTCTTCTGGTTTTCCAGTTTTCACTCTATTGTGTGCTCTTGAGAAAACAATGGTGGAGTTATGAGTCCATCTCAAAAAATGTGACGTTGTCAGTCCTTCATAATTAAAAGGCAGAGTCACGCTCTTCCCGACAGAAGCGTATATGTCACAAGTTTTGCCTTTTGCTGCTGAGAAGCCGATGAATCCAAATAAAAGGATTTGACTGAACGCGGCTATAAAACACGCCATCGTCTGCATAAAACGGTGTCCGTTTTGGTATCCAGAGTCTTTTGAGTCACGATCGTTTCCAAGATGTGATCAGAACAAAGTCTTATCCAAATGCCTTGTTGTTTTTGAAAGCTGTAATATATGTGTCACAAAAAAACACATCTCCACCACTAAAAGGGAAGTATATCTTAAGCAATAAGGAAATGGTTAGTCAAGAGTCTGTCATTTCCAAACATGGCCTGTCAAAATCAGGTGACAGCCAAGATTTTCTGCTTAAATGCCAAATGTCTTTTTTATATTCTTTTTTACAAAACATGACATCACTTAGTGAATTACCAAATTCACAAGAGTTTTGTTTAACCTTTTGTCTAGCCAAGTCAATTACATATTCACTTTATGGTTTAGCAGAAATAAACTGATTGGCTTTTACATTTGAAATGAAGTTGACAAAATGAAACTCCGGGCTTCCCATTAGTTAATTACCGCCACTTATGTGGTAGGATTAATAAAAGGTGTAAAACAACGTGCTCTGCAGCATGGGCAGCTAAATTTAACTGATTTGTTTGATAATAAAAATAAAAAAAATACAGACCAGTTCTGGAAATTAACAGTGAAATAGAAAGAAGCCAACAAAACATATTTCAGAAAAGTAATGTACATATAGATCATGAACTTATTGAAATCATACAAATCAATATCTGACGTTTATGAGATGTCACCTATTTCCCTGCTGGAGTTTTGTATTATTTTTTCTGGCTATTGGTTTTGGCTACACAAATAGTATAAATAATCTTCCATTTCTGTTTTTTTTTATTATTATTATTTATTTATGAATCTGTTCTGATAAAATAAGTGACTAAAGATTAACTATGGCCTTTCGTAAGACTGTTACACATATATGTTTACATTATTGACTTGTACTAATTTCTAATATGGTCAAATAAAACACAGATAAATTGAATGAAATTGTCTCTTGAGAAATTAACCCTTTCACAAATATTTGGAAACTTGCATTTTATTCAAGATGTATTCATTGATAAAGGCTCCAGCATTCTAACCTTTTTATTTTGATGACTGATTTGCATTTTGTTCAGATGTGATCGCGATTTATCCTAAGGAAATTTACAGATTGACTCTTGAAGCCCCTGCAACCTTCACAATGTGGAACATTTCCGTCGCGTCCTTGCAGCGTTTTCCTGTAAACTGTCGTCACTGTCGAGCGAGCTTCCAAAAACTCCTCCATAACTCCACAACCCGTGGCATCTCCAACCCCTCCACGTTTCACCCTCTTGGCTCGAGCTCCACCGGAGCGAGTTCATTTCGCACCCCCTCAAACTATCATTTTGCACAATTAGCAGTGATTCACACTCTTTCTGTAACTCTCAGCACCATCGTCAAAGCATGACGAACACCTGTTTCTTCGAGCTTCACCGTCATTACACGTTTTCCCTCCCTGAGGGGACAGATTGATTGAGGTGTCAGCTTTTCGAAAGGGGGAAGGAGGAGGACTTAGCGCTGAATGTAATGAATTCCTGCTTAGCACTGTTGTAAACATTTTGTGTAAAGAAAAAAAATGAAAAAATCCCTTCTAGCCCTAGTTAAAAAAAACATGGAAAAAAGTCAAGCAAAGTTAATGAGTAAGAGAATGTAGGGATGAGGCTCGTTTAAAACTATATTTTTTTATTTTTCATTGTCCATATTATTTGTACTTTGCAAGTAACTGCAAACAACACACCCAGTAGAACATCAGTAGACCTTTAAATACTAACGAAATCAACACCCTACATTACTGTGAACACGCTTAAAACCCAAAAGTCACCACTTTGACCCCGTAGCATGTGTTTTCCTTCAAATTCTTTGTCTCTGGAGCAGAGCCAGGTCCATGAAAACGTATTGTTGCCCTAATACGTACAGACTGCTCAGCGCTGAAATAAATCTGGGACATTTTATTTGGAATGTTAATGGAAGCACTCAGTGAAAGTTAAATCATACTTCCTGCATCCTGTTACACTGGAAATATTTCTCCACGGCTGGACAAATCTGGTGTTTACGTCGCAGTGCTCCCACATGACAGGTGACTTACATAATCAAGAAGAAGTACAATGATCGATAATATTTCCCCCAACAGAGTCGCGGACTATCAAGCTTCCACCAAGCAGTGTAATTTGCTGAACAAAACTTTTTAGTGGACTAGAAGACAAACAAGTGTTAAAGAAAGTCTGTCCTGAAGCCGCTGACTTCTGCTTTCCCGGCCGACGTCTCGCAGTGTTACCTCACAGCGTCACAAGAACGTGGTTGCATGCTGACAGTCCACTGACGACATTGTGGCATTATGTGACCTTCAGCTTTTTCCAAGCTCAGTTTTTATTACCGTAATTTTATCTTCTGCTTTTGAATGATTTTGAATATTTGTCATTACAAAAGTAAACAGAATGCCGTTCTGTCCAAATAATTTCATACAAAAACAAGCCAGCGTACTTAAAATATCAAATCTTTTAGGTTAAATCTTTAACCTTGCCTCTTTACTGGCTACACAGAAACATCTAAAAAGGTTAATTGACTGGCTACCTCTTTGTCCCTGAAGCTCCAAGGCAGGGAGTCCGTCTGGTTAGCTGATGTTTAATTCAGGGGCCCAGATGGGGCCCCACCATCCTGGCTGTGAGATTTCAACTCTCTCTCGCTCTCTCATCAGAGTGACTGGGGCTCTATACCGCCCTAGGGGAAGAGTGGATCTGGACGGTCCCCTCCGCACAGCAAAGAAAATGAAACCCGATGGTAGTTTTGTAGTTGGTAATTGGTTTCTTTAAGAATCTCGTAAGATCAGTTTCAGATTAGGTGGAAACTATGTTTACAGTATTTGTGAGGGTTAGGGACAATGGCTACTCACGGATATATAAAAACACCTACAGCTACATATTGAATAATTAAAACACAAAATATACCTTAATTTGCATTAATACAAAGGTGAAAACCGTCGTAGCAGAGTCTAAAATCTACAGTCTTCTATCTGCTCTCAGGGAACGGCCAATCAGTGGCAAGGAAAATAAATGGCACTTACTGTCATTGCTGACTTGTAGGATCCAAATATCCATTAAACAGGACATATCTGACAACATGAAGTAGGCAAAAAGTAATCTTCTATAAAGGCAAAAACAGAAGAAAACCTGAAAAGGACAGATTTTTCTTTTTCTTTTTTTTTCTCAGAGCGCTGTTAATCGATAAATCATTCGTAATCATTTATAAAAACAAGTTGGAATAACACAACCAGTGTCAAAAAACCCCCCAAAAAACGCAGGCAACTTTTTGAAACTTGTGCAGCGCTGCAGTCCGTTCTGATTCAACAAGCGTGTGCGTGCGCTTAATTGAAGGAAATATATTTATATAAAGGTTACAGGTTCAGGCACAGAGCACAGACTTACATAATGAGAGGATTACCATAGTAATCTTATCATGCAACAGTGTGTTCACAACATAATCATGTTAGCTCCGTCATTTCCATAATGCTGCATAATCCCCCCACACAAGTCTAGCCTATTAACCTTGTGAAATTTGTTTAGGTTATGCAAGAGTACTGAACTTAATTAATACAAATGTTTTTGCTTCTCTTTGGCAGCAGGATTAAACTACACTCTTTTTCCAGGTTAGTGATATAATCTTTTGAATCCTTGTTTACCTTAATAACATTGGTATAATGCAAAGCAAGGCTAAGGGTTATCCTGCTGGTGTGTTTTCATTCTGCTCTTCTTTAACCAAAGGTAATTATAGTGCGATATGTTTACAAATGTACCAGTTGGACACACACTAAGAAAAGTCTTCTAAGTTTAGAGATATGTTACCAACCAAAACAATTTGTGCTGCTTATGCACAAATTCTAGGCCAGATAGGTTAGGTTACAAATTATTTATGTTGGTACGGAGAAGTTTTGCCAAATAATGATTTGAAAAATGACTTTGAATTTGTTTGAACGCTTCTGGTTTTGTTCTTGTCTGTCAGCCCAAGACGGACATTTACTTGAGGTGATTAAAAAACATGTTCTTAAAGCCAAAACAGAAAAAAAAACCACACAAACACAAATATACTTATTGTATACAACTTTGTATTGACTTCCAAATATTTTACTACTTTTATTTATGACTATTCACACCATCCCGCTAAACCTAACTAGTAAACCTCGATAAAATAAAAACAAGTGAGAACCAGGAAAATGTCCTCACTTCTCAATAATGACCTACTTTTTTGGTTGAAAGCATTAGCATGTTTACAAGTACACCCACTTTCAAAATTTCTACCCCTCAGAAGGCTAGACATATAATTTTTATTATTGCTTTTACCCTTTGCCACTGCTTCATAACTTTCGAGACAACATTAAGAGATCTTGAAAAGCTTTCACAAATCATATTCTTTTATAAGCAACAGTCACTACCGCTACTTCCCCAACACAGTGTACGGACACAACCCAGGCCTTTCTCTTTTGACTGGGTTCAAGAGATCACAGTTTATATTTCCTCTTGCATTACACCAGGCTCTAAATTGTCTGGTTTTCAGGTTGCTGGCTGGCGGGTGGAAGGAGGGCTGGTTCTGGGCTTCAAACACAATATAAGCTGCTCCTTATCATCGCTGACCGCTCCGGAGCCGCCACTGAGGAGGAAGCCACTTATATCATCTTTGTTTTGCTAGGGCCCAGCTGTTTTCGCTCACTCGGCCTGACCGTCTATCTGCCGATTCTGGCGATCTTTGATGTGCGGCGGGAGGCGCTGACCCCAAACCCTGCCAATCGGCCTGCCGGAGTTCAAGTTTAAACAGTTGAGGGGGATTGTTTTTGTTTCCCCGGGTATCTGCTCTCTGTACGTGCCCCTCACTGGCCGTTTATAACTGGAGGGGAGGAGGATTTGAGTGAGATGTTCTGTGGCTGACCACACGCTTCGGACATGAGCAGCACTTCATTAAGTTAATGTACTTACGTTGAGTTAGGTCCAATTACAGCAAGGTCTAAACTCGAACTCTCCTTCGGCAATTACTGTTAATGCAAACAAGATTTTCAGATCCTTCAAAGCCAAGCCGTAAACTAATGTAAAATAGAAACATGGTGCAGCTGGAGACAATGAGAAAACACTTGTTTGCTGAGTTATTTGCCTGAAGGATATCCTGTTTGCTTTTTTCTTTCAAGACTAATGACCATTTAACCCTCCACAGATGGTTTATAGCACACTATTTTTACCTCAGTAATGAAAACCATTAGTGATAGAACACAATTTCTTTTCGTTTACTCGCCTTGCCATTTTTAATACGGAGAACGATCAGCGAAGCAGCAACGCTGTGGTGACTTAACAGACGCGGTAGGAGACATAAATCTTCCTGGGCCAGAAATAAAAAATAGCAGGTTGACTAGATGCAATAAAAATTTATAACCAAATCATTCTGAAAAGTCCGGAGAAGAAAGCATCCGCCGTATTTATTGTACGGGCCGATTAGCATTAGGAGCGCAGCGTTGCCCTTTTGCTTTTTTGCAGCATTTAGCTGTTTTTAGAAATCCCTTGAAAAATTCTCAGACATATAAAACCATGCTATAATTTGTTAACTGTTCCAGTTTGTATTATTATTATTGCTATTAACAATATTATAATTGAGCTAGCTGCTGGAGATGACATTCAAAACTTTGCTAAACTTGCAAGTAGGACAGCACTGAAATTAAATCCTGCCTTCCTTTCCTGGAAACGCGGAGAAAAGAAATCTGAACTGAAAGATCTACACGGTTAATGCAATGATTTCATCGCAGCGTTTATGTGATCCATCACTTTGTTGGTAGTTCACCCCTCATTCTGCTGATGATTTTAAGGTGACAGTAGTTGACTTATTGTTAAGGTTTTGTTTAGTTAAATTATGACATTTTTAAACAAAAATGCATTGGTAGAATATACAAGACTCACAAGACTTGTATATTTTGGCGGCTGCATCTGCTACATCTGTACATCAAGCCTCTCATCAGTCTTCATTCCTCCCTCCGTCTTTCCACCTGTCTCGGATTAGCTCACATGAAGACCGAATGCCATTTTCTCCACCTTCTTTGAGCAGCTTTGAGCCTTTTGATCTGGCTTAGAGTGCGAAAAAAAAAGAAAAGATAAAGGGAAATGAAACCTATTCACACACCAGCGATAAAGCCGTTGGTCATGTCTGCCAGTCGAATCTGATAAAGCAATAGGAAAGGGCTGCTAATCCGAAAAAGAGAGACTAGACATTTTTGTCTGGGTGTGGACACAAATGATCAAATCTGGACACATCTATTCGTGCACAAGAGATTCCTTAGAAACAGAGATAAGACACAAGGAAAGCAGCAATTGGGGAATATTTTTTTTTTCTTATCCTTGTTCTTTGAAGTGTTTGCTCAGCAGTGGCCGAATCGGGATGAAAATGACCAAATGTCTTCAGAGAGGAGCTTGGATCTGATAAAAATAACAATAAAATAAAACACTGACTGTGCACTTTTCAGTGTTCCTGGAAAAGTAGGAGATTCAATTTGAATGTTTCCAAGGCTGGTAAAAATGTTTGTTCGCTTTTTGTTGCTCAAACCATCCATCCATCCATCCATCCATCCATCCATCCATCCATCCATCCACCCATCCATCCACCCATCCATCCATCCATCCATCCATCCATCCACCCTTCTATCTTAGTTTCCCTCCTTCTGCAAGGGTTTTATATTTCTTATTTAAAGTCTGACTGTAGAACACGTTAGACATTTTGGTACATATTGCTGATTTTTTTATATATATCTGCCATGAATTCATCATAACATTTTAATGAAGATGGGTTAAACAGATTAACACTCGTCAAGGTTTAATCTTGAAAAGTCCTAAAGAGAAACATTTCAGAAACCTGCCTTCTCTCCATCTAAATAACCACTACTTCTCATTTTCTATTGCTTATGAGTAGCTGTAGTCTTACTTTTCTAAACTCTATACGTCCTCATAATATGTATTCCTACCACGCCTTCCTCACACAGAGACAGCAGGCCTTCACTATCTTATCTATACAGACCAGATATTCATGCAGCAGAGCTTGACATCAAATTATTTATTTTTTTTAAAAGGAGATGAATCTCACCAAGAAAAGGTTTGTCTTTGCTTTTGTTTTTTTTGTCTGCTGTCAGATACACCAGTTATTTAAGCAGCTTAGACCCAGCCCGCTGTGGGTATATGCATCTCACAGTGTAGCCAATTGTGGACACAGACAAGCAGAAATGACAGCAGGAAGAAGTGCACATCAGGTCAGTACGATGTGTCCACAGGAAGTTGAAGGGCACGCATGTAAACTAACATTCTGCAACCATGTGACTGCGAGCCGACTGTTCGGTGTTAGCCCTGCCATGCTGCACCCTTAGCAAAAACGTATTCTGAACCCTGAACGTTGTTGTTTTCAACATCCAATGATATTCAACAACATCATAGTAACTTTACAGAGTTCCATGGAAAGTTGTGAACATTAGTTTTTTACAATTATTGAGTTTTGTAGGTTAAATATTAAAAATGTTTTATTTGCATTGTTATGGCACTTGACTTAATGTAGTTTTTGATTGCTGATTCTATGTTGCATGACTTTGTGTTTTTGTGTTTATTATGTAAACTTTGAAATGCCTTGCTGCTGAAATGTGCAATACAAATAAAATTTGATTTGATTTGATTTTTGATTTATTATAGAAAGCTTGTCCTAGAGGCGGCACTAAAAGACACCAAAGAACATCCCTATGCTACTTTAAGAGTCTTGTTATTTTTAATAGCATATAGTACTTAACTAATAGCACTCAACACTAATGTAGACACTTAACTACACAATAAAGTAGACACTTAACTAGCTAATAAGCGAGTTAAGCAGTGATCAGTCTCTCAGCTCCTGGGCAGTTCACAGCTGTTTGAAAATCTCTAATACACTTTATGAAAATGTCATGACTAATGTGCGTTACCCCCATGGAAAGGATTAAGAAGAGCAAAGATAGGAGATTTATCATTTTCATTTGTGAGCTAACGACAGACTACATTTTAAATTTGCATGTCTGCCAATAGAAACAAAAAAAAAAAAAGAAGAAGAATAAACAAATGTGACTTTCTTAAAGAAAAACTGTTTTGGACAAACGATACTAGATTGACTGTTTGCGGTTAAACTAATTTAAACAAAGACGTTTTCTTAAGTATGTGAGTTTTTTCAACTGCTACTGAACACGTACATACTGGGTATGTCAAGAGCAATTTCGATTTGGAACTCATACAAGTTCATGACTACCACCAGCAGGTAAGATAGTTGAGGCGTAATCCAGGGAAAGCAGGAGTTGAAGAAGCTTTCAGCTTGCTGGGCCTGTGATAACATTTCCCTAATCCTTAAAATAACCTCGATGGCTTTAAAATTAGTCTACAGGGATTAGAGGTAAACTTTAGTTTTTCTTTAGAAGGTGAAAAGCAACTTAGATCTCGGAGTATTCAAAATGAAGAAGAAAAAGAAATGGCTGTGTGTGCTTGAAACTGTGCTATGAAGTAACCTAATCCTTTGAATTAATCATGGCTGCAGGGGCTTCAAAGTGGTAAAGTGCACCAAAGGGTGACATTTAATTATGTGGTTTTCAACAACAATGTAGATGGAAAAACACGTAAACAGTCAACTATTGATAACAAGGTAGAGAGAGGGTTCCCAGAAAAGTTAAAGATGACTCTGTTTTTCCCTCACGTACTGTTCACAGTTATGACCAGAGAACACACACATGAAAGCTTAGGGTTTGTTTGTTTGTTTTTTCTTTTCTTTCTTTTCCCCGCTGCTGATCCTATTCAGTGTATTAATTCTGGGACACTGAATAGGACTTTTCAGCGAAATACAAAAACACAACTAAGCAAAAACTCAGAAACTAAACAAGAGATAGAATTGGTTTTTTTTGTGTGTTTTTTTTTTTTGTCGTTTTTTTAGAGCAATATCCCCCCAATATCCTTCAGTGTCACTGAAATGCATCTTTATAAACTGGAATTATAAGCCACACTTTCATTTGATAGAAGAAAAACTAAAATGGAAGCAGTGTGTTTGAGGTGTTACCTTAATAAATTCTTCAATCAATCTTTATAAGTAATCATTTAGTTGTCAATATAACTTCTAGTATTTATTTACTCATTCAATGTATTTATTTATTACACGTAAGACTTAAAAATAATTATAAAAACAATCACTTATTCATAATTTAGCTAACATGGAATCTGGACTAAGTGCAAAACATTGTTGGGCAGAATCACTTAATTTGCTGCCATTTCTGACAACAGCATGAGCTCTTCTAAAAGTTTCTGATGAAACTGAACTACTTCTCTATGTATAGGTCCAAAGCTAATATGTCTCAGTACATGAATGGCCCTCTATATCCCAGTTTGCAGCGACATTATCCCTGCAGGAACCTGCTTTGACCTTAACTAAATAACCTTTGTTACCTTTGAAGTCAAAAGGCCAAAGAGAAGGGATGAGTCAAAGGTCAGCCTCGCGTTTAACATCAAACCCAGGAAGTTCAGTGGAGACAGCCTTTTGTTGTTTCTGATTAAAACAAACAAACAAAAAAAATGACTATGACACCTGGTAAAATCAAACCACATTTTCTGTTAAACGCTAATAAAAAAGGACCTAGATACGTTTTAAGTTATTTTGGTTATTATCAGGTCGAGAAAATGTGTGACGAATAAACTTGGTCCACAGCTAAATGTAGATCATAACTGGAAGCTCAAGTTTTTAAGGCAAATTCTGACCAATGTATCTATTTTTGATATCTTATATCATTTTATGGTCATCAGCTTTTGATGGATAACGGAATCTAAATAACTGGGATAGAAACTCCATCTTTATGTAAATACCTTTACTGGTGTCCTGGTAAATCAGTAAGAGAAGATGAACGCAAGTAACTCCTAAAAAGATAGCATCGCATTTAAACTACATCTTGGCAGTTCTCCACGAACTCAATGACCCCAGCTTTGGCCCACCCTGGACACTTCCTGTCGGGCCACTCCTCTCCAGTTTAGCTGTGGGGAATGCTGGATCTCTGCGGAGTCTGGCACAGTTGTACTTAGCGTCATGCAACCTGGTTCGGCCTAAATGTGGTGGACGAGCAGAAGGGGGGTTTGATGTTATCAAAGGTCCTGGTTGGTAATGGTTAAAGAACAGAGGAAGGGCCCAGTCTGGAACGTGGGCAGCTGCTCCCTGCCTAATGACTCTCTGCCGGCTGGTAATTGTTGCCTTTGCTTATGCTCAATCCTTTGTACATTCCAGCAGCCAGTAGTCATGATCAAAGTCGTCCTTAATTTAGGGATGCCTTAATCCTCTACATAATAAATGAGGCTTGATGATAAAAGATGCTTGGTTTCACAATGAATTAAAGTCCAGAGCCTCCCCTTCTTTACCATGTGCTTTTAGCCAGTCAGAAAGCTGAAGATTTCCCACTGAGCCCGAGTTAGATCCATAACTCATCTGGATCTAAGCCACGTTGACGCTGCTGGCTGGCCAATCATGTTTTATTGTCAATGATGGATACTTAGGTGAGTGGGAAGATTTCTAATCTTTGCAAACAAAATGAGCAGATGTATCCTTTCAACATCAACATGAAGAGACAGCATTGAGATTTCTTCACATAATCCTAGGCTGACTTCTTTGTGTCTTGATAAATTACATTTAATTATTTGACAAATCTGGAAAAAGAAATGTGCATACCTGCAAAACATGTAGTTTGATCACAAGATTGTAGTGCTAAAACAACACCTCCATCTATTTGCCAATGTTGCTCAAAAGTTGCAGCAACCTAGCATAACTCAATCTAATGCTACTTTATGCAAACACTCAGTCTGCACCGATGAAAGACGATTGAAGTGGCTCCAACTGACAAAGCAATCTGCTCCCTGATTAATACAAGTCATTCCTGTTTCAATCACTTGGGGACAGTCACAGATTTTACTGTAGTTCATAGAGACAATGATGCTAAGATAAATCTAACACACCCCATCCTGATACAGAAGAATCCAAAATTTTGACATGATTAACAACAATGGTGCTGGTTACTCCAAAAATAAATTGTGGCTGTTAGATGTCTTTTATAAACGCAGCTTTTTGATCATTAAGATGATTAAACATTTCAACAAAAAGCTGCCAATCAAATTCAAGTAGGTTTACCAAGAGAAAATGCTACAATAAACTGTAGACTGTAGAGCTGCAGATACATAAAGTTTGTATACACAGATGTTGACAGTATGGCCCTATACTAGTTGAGGCACCTGTTTTCACTTACACAACATGCCAGATACCAGCCTGCACTTACCTGAGCCAATAAAAAACTAAAGCATACAACCATTTATGATGGCATTCAGCTTGCTTTAAGCACTTGGTCTTGTTAATAAAGAAAATCAGTCATTTACCATCTCTTTTTATTTAAAGACATGCAGTTGTTTTTGAAATACAGCAGGAAACATAAAGTAAATGTAAAAAAAAGCAATATGGCTTCCAACTAAATCTAACAAGGAAAAACAACTGCAAAAAGCCATAGAGAGCCAAAGCAATTACTGAAATTTGTTTTAAAATTTGAACTAAACCTCAGTCTTAAACCTCATTAAGACTGAGGTTTAGTTCTATTTGATTTTCTATTAAAAGGTTTCTCATACTCAAGGTGTGACATACAAAACATAAAGTTTGATGTTTTCAACTGGAGAGAAAAAACATGCTGGTACCATATGACGGCTTCAACATTATATGCTTTTCTTGCATGTTTATAATAATTTAAAAAAAATAAATAAATAATTTTCTTCAACAGTGAAAACTTGGATAAAATAATGAAATACTCCAAGAAGATATTCTGGCCAAAACTGATTTATTGGGATCTTACTGCCTTCACCAGGAGGAGAAGTAGCATCGCCCCGAAGACAACGCCCCAAGAGTGAGGTTTAGAGCTGAAAACATGTTGACCGGGGCGCGTTTTTCAGCACAGCTACTGCCAGACGTTGTATAATCGAAGGACAAAAGGACATAAAAATCTACAGAATTAAAACAGTAGGTTGATTATATAACTATCAATGTTATTACAAGCACAAAGTTTTACGAACAGAACATAAAGCTCCTGGAATGTCCCAGATGATGACTGGACATTAATGAAATACAAGGGAAGACCTGGAGATCAGAGTGGACAGAAGATGTCCTCAGAACAGAGTGTGCTCAGAATCAACATATGATGTTTATTTCCCTCTAAATGTTGCCTCTGCAGTAATTTCTCCATAACAAAAGACAAACAATCTTTTTGGCGTACCGGTGTGTTTAAGAACTAATGACTTAGTTTCCCTCAGACCTCAGTTGTGATCTTTCCCTTGGCAGCAACTTGAATTGACAAACAGCAGCAGCAGTGGTTGACTGGCGACTGAATATTTATGTTGAGCGGAACAGAGCAAACAAATGTCCTTTTGATGTTCTGCAGTGTCAGATGTGACATCTCTTTATTTATAAGTTTATTTACACAATTCTCGCTAAATTTTTGCAGTGAATTAATGCAAATTCAGTTTGGTCACAGCCTTGCTCAGGGGTTAAGCGCATGCACACAGTCCAAACTGACAAGTCAAACAATCTGTCCTTTCGACAATAAGGTCATTAAAATCGACCTGATCACCATCCAGTGATGTGGTCCTCATGGAGTTGCTGCAGCCAATAGGGACGGTGAAGGCTGTGTTTTGTTTGCAAACTTCTGACCGCCCGTGTGACCGCGGAGCAGGGGCCTCGCTTTGGTTCCTAACCCGAAGGTGTGCGCATTAAACTTTGCTTGGCTAATCCCCGCTCCGCAGAGAATAGAGGCGGATTAAGACTTTAACCCCTTTGGAGAGAAAAGAGAAAGGGCCAGATTCTCTCTGCAGGAGCTCCCTTCGGATTCATTGTCAAAGCCAGCTGTCAATGTTTCTGGGATGACGAGATGAATGAGCAGCCCTTCAGCAGCGCGTCTGCTCCCTCTGATTGCCTCTTGCTGGGTAAAATCACTTTAGGGCCGAACAGGCCCACACCATAAAAGACACACATGAAACGACTCTGGAACTACAAGACTCATTGTTTCTATATGATTTGTATATACAGCATTATGTTGTTTTCCTGGCTGCAACATTTGGTAGGAACACTATTAAAATAATAGAAGCAAATTTTACTGGACAAGTAACCTCTATAGGGTGTACAATGACTGCTAGAGAGCAACCACCCACACCTGGGTATAAATAAAAGTGGGTATAAATAATGGATGGATGGATGGATGGATGGATGGGCACCCTATTCCATGTGTTGCACTATGTCTTTGTTCACATAGCAAACTAAGTCAAAATGAAGAAGCAATGACTGAATTCTTAAGTAAATGCGTTCTGATGACAAAGAGATAAAATGTGATGCAGCTTTGAGCTTGAATTAGAATGTAATCAAATGAGCAGCGGCTATATTCCCTCTTCAAAGCAGAAGTTTTGACAGCTTGCTGGTCTGATGTCTCTCGGTGAGAATAACCATTGTGTAAACTCAACACTCCTATTTGCAGGCAGTGCAGATGCAACTATAACAAGCCCTTTAGGTTGTGTTGAAACTTTTCATTTCCCAAAGCCCTCAGAGAGCCCTTCAAACTGTCTGGCCCGCAAGCGCCTATTGAAGACAATTGTATGTCTCTCCAGGAGTGGATGTTCCTGCAGATTTACCCCATTGTTAGATCTTGGGGTATTTAGAGAGACTGTAATAATGAAAACTACAGAAAAGAGGGGAGCTTCTTAGGTTGCGTGTAATGCTTGGGTTCGGATAGTTACATCTGCAGGAATCAAAGTGCATCCCAGCAATGTGCCAAGCTACCTGAGAAAACAAAGATGAATAGCCTTCTTTTCAGACAGGTACAAAGTAATGGTTCCTGTGACTTCCGGTACCACTGAGAAAATAAGAGAACTAGTGAGGTCAAACAGAAGCCATACTGATGGAAGATTGTTAGTAGTTTTGCATGAACCTGCCTGAATAACTTGACTTAATAAAATAAAAACTTCTGTAAATTTATATGCAGTTTATGAGCTTGCATATAAATTTACAACATTATTTTTGTGGACAATTTAAACAACCAACATAAAATGGGTCAAATATGACTTTCAATTGCACAAACTGGATAAGTGAATGAATTTGCCCAATATCTGATCCAAGAATGGCATCAGAATCGGGTCCAGTATCAATATTATATTGGATCATCCCCATCTTTGATGATGATATTGGGATATTTATGATTGTCATTGATGCTTTGCATCCTGACGTTAAGGACCTTCCATCCATCCGTTTTCTTTCATCCTTGTCCCTAATGGGGTCGGGAGGTGCTGGTGCCAATCTCCAGCTACGTTCCGGGCAAGAGGCGGGGTTCACCCTGGACAGGTTGCAGGGCAACACAGAAACAAACAGGACAAACAACCATACACACTCACACTCACACCTAGGGAGAATTTGGAAAGACCAATTAACCTGACAGTCATGTTTTTGGACTGTGGGAGGAAGCCNCATGCACAGGGAGAACATGCAAACTCCGTGCAGAAAGACCCCGGGCCGGGAATCGAACCCAGAACCTTCTTGCTGCAAGGCAACACTGCTACCTTGCACTGTTGCGCCACTGTGTTAATGGGTTAAGGACCTATTAACCACAAACTTTGGTAATTGCTGCAGTTTTCTGGCAGTTGAACAAATTCAAATAATCACAAGGACAAATTCAAATAAATCTGAAATGAACTTGACTGAGATAATGTGATCCACTTGGACCATTTCCAAAAGACTGAGAATATATATTTTTTTTACTCTAATTGTGTGTACTCTCAGCTTGGTACGTAGGTGGTCCAGTCTTCACACCTGCCTCTGACTACTTAGCCTGTGAGCCACACAGCTGCACCAAAGCAATGTCACTCACTTAACACCGTGTCTTTACAGCATCTCTGTGACCACCATTCTCCTTATGGGGTCATGTGTTGTTGAATATGCTGAGTCTTCACTCACTGACTGCTCGTAAGGCCCTCTATCATCAAGCTGAACCCCTTGGTAATAATACCTGTACTTCAGATCAATTAGCAAAAAACAAATGTGATCTGTTAAGTAATCTGCCTCGTCTTATCCTCTATGTCTCTTGCTGAAGTCTTCTTACAGCTACAACATTTTCTCTGTCACCTCAGGCCCCATATTGTCACTGTCTTGCCAACAAAATAGCAGAACATAAAAGCCACATAAAGAGATGACAAATAGAGTTACTGAGCTGTTATCTAAGACTGCAAAAGCTTCCACTGATGGAATAGCCTACTGACAATAGTACACTGTCAAGGCATGCACTTGTCAGGAAGACATGTCTACTTCTTCTTCCTTGCTAAGTGGAATAAATGACAGGAATGGATTAGGGTTGGGGGCAAAGCTTAGTACCAGCTATTTTCTTGCAGTTTACAACAAATCTCTGAGCTTTGTGGATGACATTTGCTCATGCTGACCTGATCGTCAGACCCGCTGTCAGCGGCTCTCAGGAATGAACATGTTCACCTTGATCGCGTGACGTCTCTGAAAGGTCGACATCATCTACTTTTCCCGGACTTCTGTGATTCAGAGACATGCTGCCTCAAGGTTAAAGGAAGTTAGCTTTGCAATTTACTCAAGTAAAAGAAGAAGTTGTATCTTTAGTAAAGAATTCACTCTGTATGATGCCAAGACTTTTACTCCTGCTGCAATTTAGTTTTAATGTCCTGGAACATGCCTTACGGCGTGTCACTGATACCTTCAGGATGGTTAACCATACGCTTCCCTTCCCCCAGATTCCTTTTCTGCCCACTGTTTCCAGTGCAAGTGCTCTCCATTTGTCTCGTAGGATCAAATGTCCTACCGACTGCTGTGTTGACTAGTGAGCCTCCTTATAAGGTCTGATCACAGACCGCAGCCCTCAGAGAGCCTTACCAGCTCTTTCCTCTTATTTACAAAGACATTCGGTGCACAGAGGCATGGAAAATTCACCCTATCAACCTTTCTTCAAAAAGCCCTTGGAGTGCTTTTATCATTGATCACTTCAAATGTGGCGCGACCCCGACAGCTCGGTCTTTGTTTTATTTTTTTATGTCAAAGAAAATTTGTCTTTCTCTATCATTGCTATCATCATTGCTTTTTGGTTTTAGGGTACATCGGTGAAAGTGTTGTCTTGAGAAAGAATTCCTTACCTTTGATCTTTTTCAAAAGTGCCATAAAAAATCCACAAACTTGAATGCGTTTTATTAAACTCGAGAGACCAACACAAAGTGACATGCTCTTGTGAAGTGGAAAGAACAGAATTGTTCTTTAAAAAGTCCACAAAACAATATGTGTGTTTGATTTCAGCCTGCCTGGGGTCACTTTTATGATACATAAGACTGGATCATAAAGGACGTTAACGTTTAAACACTTTAACATTTTTCAATTCAAACCATACCATCATAGCTCCGGCCTTATGATAAGTCTTATTATTCAGCTTGAAAGAGAACTTTACTCCAGTCTGAAGTCTTATGTAATTCCCAATAGGTTTTAAGCAGGATTTTCTTGTATTTAACTCTATCCATCTTCCCGTCAACAGTGCCTTGCTTCACTGCTGATACTGAAGGAAAGCATTCCCTCATCACAGCAGGACACCACAGTGATGTGAGTCAGAAAGTTCAGGTTCAGGTTCAGTCTCATCTGACCAAAGCATCATCTTCTTCCACATGTTTGTTCCTTACATGGATAATGACAAATACAAGTTCGCCTTCCGACTCTTTTGTCAAAGTCGTATATATATTTGGTGTCTATGACTAATAGTCACCAAATTGGTTGTATGGTTTGGAAACTTAAGTGTTCAGAACAGAAACTGCTCAACAAAATTGGTTCTGAGGCAAGCAAGATAATTGGGAAAGCCCAAACTCCCCTTAACAACATTTTTATTTGTCACGCCACTCAGAAAGCAAGGCTCATCCTACACTGCTCAGACCACACTCACTTTAAATCTGGAGTTTCAGCTTCTTCCCTCCTGGCAGACATTTAGGCTTCCTAGGATTAAAAGCAACAGATGGTAGGTACTCGTCTGTACCCACAGCAATCAGGTCCCTAAATTTGTGTCTTTTTATATATTTTTGACTTGGCGTTTGTGTGCTTTGTCTGTTTTTAATGTTGCCTTATGTATTTTATGTTGTCTTGTATGTTTGACATGCCTGGCTGCAAAAATATTTTCGCCCTTAGAGGACAATAAAAGCACTGAATTGAATTAGTTGTTTTGTCAACAAATTTTCCTACCTGAGCAGTGCGACTCTGCAGGTCTTTCCAGGAATTATTAACTTTTCTGGAATTAGTGCCTTCCTTTCCCAGCCTATCAGTAAAACCTGTCATACATTTTCAGATGACAGATTGAACAACGGTCAGATTAAAGGGATAACAATACAAATTTATATTAGTGAGCTCGTTCAAAAGTCACATTCGTTACACTTCTCAGTAACTGTTCTGCCTTTATAAAAGCCCAATGATATGCATAGAAGTTTGAAGTTGGGACATGAGAAAATGTGGAAAAATGTTGGATTATGATTTTTGTTTTTGCTTCCAAGTTGTGTGTGTGTGTCTCAGCCAATTGATGATAAATTAAATTGTCAAGTGTGTCATTTGCACAAACACCAGGAGCATTCGAGCTGTCCTAAATTTAGAAACTTTTGAAGCATGGCGTCGCAACTCAAGCTAACATTTATTTTGCGAGCTGGCCCTGCTACCATGTGAAACAGAGGCATTTCCTGCACTGGAGGACTGTTAACCTGAATCTAAAGGTTAATCTATATGTGGGGAAAAAAACTGCAATATGACTTTTTTTTTTTCTTGCTTAGATTTGGACATCTGAGCGGTTGAGTCAACATGTAGTTAGAGAGGGCCTTTATATGAACAGTACCTGCATTCACCCCTGCTGCCTCCCCCCATGCCATTTAAAACACATTTTTCCTACATTTGGCAAGCATGGCACTGTAATATCAAATTCACTTAGAGAATTTTGTGAGTTAAATTTTAATAAAAAGGGCACTAGTTAAGTTTCCTCTGTTTTCAATTACATGCACTCTTACTTTGTTTTCTTTTTCCTAAATCTTTTTTCCCATAACCTCTTGAGGTAGCTAACATTCTTTACGACTTCTTCAAGCTCTGTTTTATTGGTAAACCGCTTGTGGAACTTGTAGGAACAAGCTTGTGGGACTGTGCTACAGACACAGTTTATTAGACGAGGCTTTGCATTTTCATTAGCACGAGTTCCAGACCAAACCGCGCCAGCCAATTAAAAATAATGTATGGTTTTGTTATGATACAAGCTAGCTCTCTAAACTAACACCTTCATTTAATACTTAGACTGAAACAGACCAACCTGATTGGATGACATTGCTGCTGTGCCAACAAGAGCAACATTATTGGACTCTGGTCCCTCTGTAAGCCATAAACTGCATTTATTTGAATTTAAAGTTTATACAATTTAAAAATATAGATTTTGTATCAGATAACACTTTTCAATAAGAATCTTTGAGCAATCTAGTTTTTTTTTTCTTTTGGTCACACAAACACCATTCAGGGCAAATAACAGGTAGAAGAATATCCAGAGTGACATTAAGTATGAGAAAAAAAGAGCTTTTACTATAAGAAAGTCTGGATATTTACTTTACTGGGCCTAATCTCATAGTATTTCACTGCCATGCAAAATCCACAACTTTAAAAAGGATATTTAAGGATTTCTGTTTTTGGCTATATTTATTTAATTTATTGCCAGAGTGTACTACTTCAGTTTTGCAGGAAATACATAATTTAACTCTTGAACATTGAACTCTTAGCCAAGGATAGTGAAGGATATTATCAAATACAGAATGAGAAATAATGTGTATTTTCTCACTATGTCTTGATGTAGCAGAGTTTACACCTTTCATCCCAATACACACTCACCATACACACACACACACACACACACACATTGTAATCTACAAAAAAATTCATTCATATAAATAGTTACAAAATGGACTTATTATTTTCCAATTTAGAACCTCGGGAAACGTCATTTTACATGTATAATCCTACACCGAAAAATAAGACAAAGTGACATAAGGTTTACTCCAAATTCCTGTTTTTGCAAGAAGAAATGGTAACGAACTGACATTTCCTGCTGTGAAATTCAATGAACATCTCAGCAGAATAAACATTTTAATAAAATCACCTGAACAAACAAGCTAGTGTTGCTAAGTTTGAATGTTCATTGTTGGCTTTGTCTGTGCTGTGGAGACCAGAGTGCCGTGGTAAAGGTCCCAGACATGCAGCGATGCAGATAATAAGGGAGCGGAGCCAAACAGTGAATAATCAGATCTGTGTGCGTGAGTTCAGATCAACAGTACCATCTGTCAGTCCATCAATCCTGTGTCAGTGAGGATTGATGGACAGTAACAATGTTAAGTCCTGTACACATTAGTAGTGGCATGAAGAGATGCAGCTTTATCGCTAACCAAAACCAGGATACAATGCGTGTTGTGTTCTGGTTTTATTTCTTCAGTTTATAGAATTTCATGCAACGAATCAAAAATGCATCCATTACAAGACCTATACACGCTGTGTCCCATTAGGCAGGACCCGCCTGCTTTGAGTCTGAGGTTTATGATAGTGAATTTATAAGCCCCTTGTGAACATGCCTCTGCAATGTTAATGTGAGGTAGAAAGGTTTCAGAAAATTCATACACGCTCCTTTAAATGTCTGTTTCCAAGTAAAACCAGCCAGTTAGCGGGGCAGGGAGGCAGCAAGCAAGGCCCTGGGGCTGAGTGGGTAATTGCTGGCAAGTCATGAAGGCCAAATGGAATGTTTATTCTCCCCCCGGGTCGGGAGGCTTTACGCCGGCGCTGTTCAAAAATACAGGACAAAGATTCTGAGAGGGTGCACTTTCTTGTTGTCATCGCTATTTAAAAGATAATCACTCTAACCGAGTAAAAGCTACGACTATAAGTTACACGCACCTTTTGGAAGAGGCAAGTAGATGGAAATGCAAGTGACTTAGTGGCCCAGTCACAGGCCACAGAGTCATTGCTAACAACATTCCAATTTTAAAATAATAGGTTGTAAATTGTGTACCAAGAGATGGATGCAGGTAAACAGTCAGGCTATAAACAGCGTTGTTTGACAATTCCTCCCATTCTTTGTATAAACCTCACAAATCAGGTTGCAGAGTACGATCTTAAAGCATAACTGTCAGCTGTGCAAGCTGTGGCCTGCCTTGGGCTTTTGACCCCTGGCTCTGTGAAGTTCATAGAGTGGTGAACCCTGAGTCTCCGAGGGCAGACCCTCCAACACCGACTGGGAACCGTCCAGACGCCCAGAAGGCCTAAAAGAGACTTCAGGTCCCGTGCCCCCTGTGAGTTAGAGCTGCCACGACCCTATGAGAGTTTCAACCAGAAGCATTTTTCTTTGTTTAACACCTCCAAGATTTTTAGGGACCAAATCCATCATCCCTCTTTGTTCAGGGGGGATTACAGAAACAGCCCAACTCAGAGTGCCTTTCCAACCTATTCAGTCTGTGATACCATATGTGAAATGCTGCAGCGGTTTCTTGGTACACCTTGATACCCAAACACAAGAAGGTACTGTGTCTCATTGGCCATCAATATCTGCCCACAAGTCCAAATCCAATCTCCATAATAACCAGCAGATGTTCAATGCTCAGGATGGAGATTTTTTATTTTAATGTCTGGATGGAAGGATGTTAGCGGCCTGAACGGCTAGAGCGTTCGACTGTATTCAGAGTTGTTTCCTGCAGGTAAACCAGAAATGCTCCAATTCAGCCAACTTGCCCCATCAAGCCGTCCCGGAACAGTTGGCCATTCAGCTTCTGTCCCATTGAAATGATACATTTTAAAAGCCCATCATTATCGCCATTGAAAACTTAAAAAAAAAAAAACAGGATCTCAGTTCATGGAGCCAAGGATAAAAATAGCTTTCTTGTACCAAGAGAGACTGCTGCAAAAAGGATTATAACAATTTAAAACACAAAAAAAAATTTAAGTAATGAAGACAAAGGTATCCTTTTAATTGTGCAGCCTGTCTAATTTACAAAATACTTTTTATTGCCATGTCTTTTTGTTCTCTATGCATATGTCAAAAAAATATGCCAGTTCCTCACTACATGTTTTCCTGGTTTAAACCTGCTGTATTGTGTCTTTGTCTTCTTGTCAAATACGCTTGTGTCAATTATTGTGCCTCCATTTTCCAGTTTATTCAGTAAGAAATAATTTAACTCCATTAAGTTTTTAAATCTAGTTTTCAAGGAATGTTTTCGAAGGTAATTCTTTCCCCTAAAAGTTACATTTTTCATTATCAAAATATAAAGCAAAAGCTACTGGCATCTTGTTATCTCAAAAGCTTTAATCACAATATGTTAGGCAATCATCCTCACGGCCCCCCCTCGGTGAAAATTTGTTTTAGCTAGTTTAATCTTTTTCAGTCTTCAGAAACGATGCTCACTGTGTTTTATAAATAAAACATTATTCTCCAATCTCAAACAAAAGTCATCAGTCGTGGCTATCGAATGATTTGTGTGCTTGTGTGATGAAAGGTGTGTATCTGTGTATATCTTTAGGTCAGAGGAATGTGCGCCTGTGTGTTTCTCAGTAAGCCTGTTGCCCTTATCCACCCCGGTTCAACACTGATGATCTCATACCAGAAAGATGCGCTGTGCTGACGGGAAGCTGAGATTCTTGCACCACACAGACAGCCCAGAGCCCGGCCAGCCTTTCACAACACCGCCTGTTCCGCTTTCCTCTTGCTGATGGTGTGATTTGTGGATGTGCAGCCTAGTGTCCAGCAGCAGGTCATTCAAAACTCTGGCTAAAGTCTGCCCCTACTATCAAACAACACAACCTGGCTAATTTTGAGAATTGAGATCTGAGAAGCTCTTATACAATATCTTGACATAATTGAAAGGCCCGGCTTTAGTGCATGTGTGTTTTTATAATTTGCTGTTCTTCAACGATAAAGCCCTCCATGAACCCTGCATTTCTCTCTTGTGGTGCATGAATGGCCAGTAAAAATAACCGCTTTATTCCCACAGTAAAAGCAGGAAAAGCTTCCCCTATGCATTAAAAATAAAAACCCGATCCTATCAGATCTTTTTGGGAATTACCAAACCCCTATTTAACTATTTTGGTGTGTTTGTGTGTGGAGACAACTGTGAGTCATTATTACATCAGATGCAGATAGTAAACAGAAAGCAGATACAGATGCATGACTCATCATCACATAGGCAGAAACTCTTTGAGTAATCAGACTATTGAACAATACAATACAATCAAGCTCCGTCTTTCAAAACAAAATGTCCTCATCAGGAGAGAGACAATAATTTGTATAGTGTGACAACAAATTGTAAGTGTATAATTGTGATTTTTTTTTTTTTTTTTTTTTTGTGTGTGTGTCATTGAAAGAATCCAAAGTCATGAACAAGATAATGTGAAGATACAGGAAAAAGGACATGTGAAAAATCTGCAAATACCGAACTGCAAATAGACGGGGATCCGCTGGAAACTGCAGTTTGTGATTGACAGATGACAAAATGTGAGAAAGGGGGATAAAAACGTTTTCAAGGAATGGCTTGCAAAATAGCAACTCTAAAGAAGAAACCAGATCATTCCGACATCATCAACAAGACGTTTACATTTACATTTCATTTATATGGTTGCTAATTGCATTGAATTCAGGACACCAGTCACTGCAAGAGAGGCTTTAATGAACATCTTTACAATACGTGATGGCAAATTCTATTTTAACGTGAGTTTTAATGACTGCACATATATTTATAAGGACAATCTGCAGAGATTAACATGTCTTACCAATGTTAGTGAGCACCTAGTCCAAAAATGTTTGGGCCAAAATTTAATTTCAGTTTAAACATTAAATGTTTATTAAAGATGCCATGTGATGTGCAAGAACTCCCAAGATGCACTGCAGCACTTTTGTGCTTTTTTTCTAAAAAGGGAAGTATTGGTTTGTTTTGTAATAATTAATGTCATAATGTATCTATTATGTTATTGGAACCTCCTAGTACTCATTGTTTGTTTTGATAGATGTTTTGTATTTTGTTGACTGAAATCAATATTCTATAATATTTTTGAACAACTTCTATCTTTCTTTGCACCAAAATACATATTTTGTACCAAATGCATCCGCTGAGACTGAAATATCATGAGTTCCATCCTTAGACGGTCTTGGATACATCAAAAGTGTGGAAGGTGCCGACTTCATCATCTTCTTTTTGGGTGCTGTTATCAAACGCACTAATCCATTTGTCTCTGTTAGACAACGGTCACGGAAATATGCACACTGAATCCGCATTCGCTGTTCTCAGAAATGGGCAAGAGAGAAGGACAAGTTTAGCGGCAGATGGTTCTGACAATGTGGTGCAGTTTGCTGAGGGCAGAAGTCGACTCTGATTCTCTGATTCAGGCAACAGGGCAATGAGATGACACAACACGTCCGGCTCAAGTGTCTGCAGCTCTGCTGGCCTGACTCAGAATATCTCCCAGCGTGCAAAATTGTTTCCTGTTGGCTCCTGGGTCCAATCAAATGGCAGTTTGCATCAACACATAATGACAGCTTTTCCCTATTCTTGAGCAAAACCATGATATGTATATGTGCTAGCTTCAAAACCTTGACTGATTATGCATTAAAGCAGGGAGGAAAAAAAGTGCCACGTCTTCGTGGTATGCCTAAAACAAAATAATAAATTAACAAGTTGTGGTAGAAAATGTCTCTATCTTTCACTCAGGCTGCACTTGGATTAGGAATTTGGGTTCACTTCCTTGCCTTCTGTGTATGACGGTAATTACAGGCCTTTATACTTCCTGAGTTACAGGGCCCGTCTATGAGAGAGAACTGCTGCTCATTCATTTATATTCAGCAATGCTGCTCTACTAGTGGCTGATAAATGCACTGTAGATTTCCCTGATAAATGATGGGCTAGGAAATGTGTTTATTAAAGCATCACCGACAGTTTGCCTGCGCGTCCAGAGTGCCAAAACCATTTAGTCCTGAGGGAGTAAAGCTTCGAATCTTCAGGGTTGTGCTGCATGACTGAAAAATGTGTGAAAAATGAACAGGCACAACCCAGGTGATGTGTGTAAAAGTAAATGCTAGCACTTTTTTTTTTTTTTTTTTTTTTTTTGCTGGAATGCAGAGTCTTGAGAAAACATTTTTTGCTCACCTAGCAAAGGTGGGGGGAATGAAAACAACATGGAATGAATGCAGGGCCTCAGAGTGGCCTGTCCACCATGTGCTGACGAGAGCCAGAGACCGAGCCCCTAATCCACAGTCCAGAACACAAAATTCTGCACACGTGAGAAATAGTGTGTGCCCAGGCACAAACACCACAGAGAGCTGCTGATGCTGCTGAAAACTCCCCAAATTTTCTGTATCCAGCGAAGCAAAGTAACATGGTAAATGATAAAGGCTTCAAATTTCATGGAACAACGGTTTTACCTGAGTCAGTCATTACGGACTGGTGTAGTGTTTATAAAGCTTCATTCTTCATTTCAGCTTTTTGAGCCATTTCCCCCCTGAAATTACCTTCAATAGAACTTAACTTAAGAACTTACATTAATTTACATTACTCCCCCCACCCTTTATGTGTTTTCCTGAGGCTTCTCACTACACACAAAAGTTGGTGCATGAAGAAGCAAAATTATTGACAGGATCAAAACGAGGGCAAAAGTTTTTAAAGGTTGCACATATTTACTTATCTATTTATTTATTCCAGAAATAACTGTTACCTTTAACAATGACATTTTTGTTATTTTGTTAATATTGAGAATAACAAAAATGTAATATATATATATATATATATATATATAGGTTAATTGCATGGTTCATTTTTCACCTTGGTAACATGATACACCAACAAGGAGGATCATAAAATGGAAGAAATACGATGCATGATTTTTTTTTTTTAAAGAAAACACAAACAGAAATCTGAGGAGCGCATTTGTGTTTTAATCATAATCGAAGGGAGTGACTTGAAAATCTCATCTGACTAGCGCGGAAAAAGCCTGTTGCTGCGTAGATGTTCTGTTTCTGAATTACCCGCTTTGTGATCCATACGGAGGGTACAGAAAACAAATTCCTGTCCCTGATGAGGAAAAAGCTCTCACTGGAAAATGTATTGCTAAGTCTAATGTAAAACGACAACAAAGTTGTAGCCATTAGTCAAAACAAACATGTTGCAATTGGGAAAACTGACTCAGCAACTCCCAAGTCAGCCATTGCTCCGTTGGCTTTTATGCATAATAGTCAAGCCAGTCCCACTCCAATAATATGTCTTGGAAAAAACAGTAACACTTTTGTCAACCTATTTGGCAAGATTTAGGTCGATGCAAGACCACAGTTGTGTAATGTTGAAGCATGCAGTAAACTTCATTTAGGTAATTTACTGATGATGTCTCATCAGTAAAGTGCATAAAAGTTATCTTGAGCCCCTCCAACAAACAAAACAACTTTATCCTGACCATTCATCCAGGTACCCACATGCCTCAGTAGGCAGGAGAGCAGCCTCTGACATGTCTCACAGGAAACTGAACAGTGGGTTTAAACATTATGAACATCTGCTGACAGTTTGCAGAGGGTTCCAGGAAGGTAATGATTGGATGATGACACACAAGGAACTGGAATATCTTTTGTTTCTCTAAGATGAAGTCATGAAGTCACTCCCTTTTCTCCTCTACACCCCCCCCTCCTCTACATGTTGCATTTCTCTGGAAACAGACGAGTGCTTATTTGTTGCAAACTTCTGATCAAATGCCCAGTTTCAAAGCACGTAGAATATTATAGTCGTAGCCATGTGCCCATTTAATAAACCTGCCTAGTCTTTGTTGACTTTTTTGTCAGTACTTTTTACTTGCTAATAGCAGTCTGGTCGTTTGAGGAAAGCTTTATTGCTAAGTTGTGTGACTGGCCAAAACCCTCCAGGACCACAGGCCATAAAGTATCCTCTTTATTCCTCAGGAATAGCTGTCCTGTGGTACGAGTGAGAGCTGTGGCCAGACCCCCGTCTTCCTTCCTTCAATTCCATGAACACATTTTTGGTACATATGAAATACTATTTGGTATGCGGGGTTTGAAGAACTGGGGATGTGTGAATCAGAAGTGGGAGATCCAGCTTTTAAAACAGCTGTCTTAATTTTAACACCTGCTTTTTTGTCAACAGTTAAAGCAGGCACAGTTTTTGACCATACTATTTTATTTTTCCATATATTTTATTGAGGATTTTTAAAAAAATATTTATTTATTTTGTGACAGACCACTGTTGAACTGTTGACTACTTCAACTACTGTTGAAGTTGACAAAAAATTATGCATGATCTTCAAAGGTTTGGGGGCAAAAAAAAAAGTGTCAACATTTACCCAAATCAACACTTGACATGTCCACATTTTACTAATACTACAGCTGCAAGCTTGGCACATCGAGAGGTGGAACATTTTGCTCACTCTATTTACAAAAATATCTCCAGCTCAACCAGAATGAACGGAAAGCATTTGTAAACATCAATTTTCAAGTCTTTCCATGGAGTCTCTGTTAGATTTAGGTCTGAATCTTTATTGGTCCATTCCAACACACACGCACACACATCCTTGTTATCAAAACAAAGCAAAGTCCTGCTCTGTTTCAAATAAAAAATAAAAAAACACAGCCAGGTATGGAATATTACTCAGTGGCATTATCCATCCTCTCCTTATTAAGAGCAGGACAAAGCATAGGTGAAGTGTAAAGTTCTTGTCCCCGCCCCCAGAATTCTCACCTACTTCGTATCTTTATAATACACAGCAGTGCTATACAAATTAGATGAAGATTTCAACAATATATATATATATTTTTTTACGAGGCATCATCATGAATGTTAAAAAATGCACTTTTCTTGGCTGAAAAAGCAGCTTAGCGATGGCCTTCCACAAAAATCCCAGTTAGATGCACAGACGTTTGTGGTTGCGATGTTATATCACGTGAAGCAGTCCAAGAGGCGTGAGTATTTTCGCAGAGTGCTGGGCTCGACCGTGCCTCGTCTTCCTTAAGCGAAGCGGGAGTCACATGAGTGTGAACGCAAGCGGACTCGCTCCATCTCAGTCACCGAGCGGCTCATTAAAGTCCTCTCTCTCTCTCGTGGACGCACAGGGAATTCCTCTCTTCTCAGTTCTGTTGTGACCTAAATAGAAGACCACACCTTTGAAAATGGAAACTTGAGCTTCGCAGAGTGTATGTAGGAAAGAATAATCCTCAAAGTGAAACCATATGACTGCTGCGCTTTTTTAGCTGCAAAACGGCCAGTGAAGGGGTGGAGGGGCGAATGAGGGGGATGAAGGTGTTGGGCGAACCCAGAACTATTCTCAGCGCACAGTCTTGTGAATGTTTATTATGGTCTCGCACATTTGGTCCGACGGAGCGTGAGTTATTTCTTTTTAGCAGCTCTAAATACTGAACGCCGAAACCTCACTGTGAGGAGAGATTGGATTCAGACTGGCTTCTACCCAGCCACAGGTTTCTGTGTTTACATAGTTTACAAATGCATTGAAAGACTCCTGTCAAACAGTGTTGAGGGGTAAAGCCACCATGTAAGTTCAGCTATTGCACAAGCACAGACTGTACTGCATGGTCGTTTGGCAAATCAAAATATCTGCTCATAGTGTGTGAAGGTATGTCAGTGTTTAGCTGTCTGGGGAAAGGTTATGCTGGTAGTGTGATAGGATTATTATTAAGCAAGCTACAGCCCGTTCAACTCTAATATTTTATGAGGTATACCTATTTTTAATCCATAGTTTAAAAAGAAAAGTCCAAATTGTGGTCCTCGTCTCCTCCCACACTACGAACTTGCAGGAGAGCACCATAACATTGACAAATACGTTATGCAGTGACGTGAAAGCCGAATGGGTTTGTCATAAAGAAGAGAGAGCTGAGCCAAAAGGCAAAGCTCCCAGTTTACTGCTCAATCTGCGTTCCTACCTCATCTATAGTCACGAACTCTGGTGAGGAGTTCTAGGCACGTCCCACTAGAAAGAGACCCAGTGAAAGACCCAGGATACTGGAGGGACTGTTTCTCGACTGGGAAGACCTTGGGATTCCCCCGGAGCAGCTGGCCCACCTGACTGGGGAGAGGGAAGCCCTGGCCTCCCTCCAATCCTCAATATTCCAGAAGAATGAGATAGGATAACAATGGATGGATAGTACAGTCAGTTAGCTTGAAAGGTTCCTGTCGGAGAGAAAAGATGCTGGAGTAAGTGGCAGCCTGATCAAATTTTATGAAATGTGAAGTAAATAAACTATTACTTTGCTGGAGATAAAGCGTTATAATTTAGCTCTCTTTGGCAAAAATGAATAATGGGTTACCGTATGTGAAAGCGAATCCGACTGTCCAGTGCAGATGCTTGTACAGATTAGCTGTTCGGAAACTCCTTCCAAAACTGTGAGCGCGAGCAACCTGTGTGTTCCAGTCCTATAATCTGACTCTTACGGGAATGAAACGTAAGATAATGCTAACAAAAATCAGCACATAAGAAAAAGAAAAAAAAGAAGAAGAAAAGAAATGGAAGGGGAACAGGAAGATAACCAAAAACATAAAATCCAGAAACCGCAAAAAAAAAAAAAAAAGTCCCATGGACCATGGCCCACCCACTGAAACAGTCTATCTGGTCAAACATGTCTCTGTTATTGCACTCATGCATCACCGCATGTGGAGATGCTCGTATCTGTGTCTTACTGTGGCAGCCGCTCTTTCACGGTTCTTTCCCCATAACTCATCGGTGACATTCAATTTGTCAGTGTAATATATAGAGTCATTCAATAATGCCTGACTACAGATGTTGCACAGTCCCCAGCTGGGAATTGTCTTTTTCTCGCTGTTGCTTAAATTAAAAACAACCCAGAACCAGAGCTGGCTGAACTCATATCTCCTTGGCGGCGTCTGTATAAACTCCCCACAGTATATACAGTTATATTTTCATTAAGCTTCTTTCTCAGTTTGATTTGAAAGTAAACTTCTTTCATTGACAAAGAAACCTTCAGGAGCCACATTGTCATTTTGTAAATAAAAGCCTCTTTTTTCAGGTTCAACCTGCTTACATTTTAACTTTTGTGCATAACTTGTCTTTCACCAAATGTCTATTTGATTTTTGTACCAAATTCATCTTTTGTTCTTGCTGAAAAGGCAAGGCTTGTGATGCAAAATGTGTGAAAAAGTCAGCAGCCACATTTCTGCCTCCCTCAGTCTGTAAAGTCATTTAAATGTCCAGTAAAAAAACTTTTCCTTCAACTTCCAAACACATGCATGTGTTTGTCTGAATTATCAATTTTATCATTGCCTAAAATAATAAGTGGGAACACGTGCAAGCGCTGCAATGGACCGGTTGTAGAAATATAAGGGCTATTTGCATTCTTAGAAAGTAATCCAAGAAATCACACCAAGTTACAGAGAGCATTTGTGATTTACATTGATTTAAAATACTATAAATTGCTAAAGAGAGCTTTGGATGTACAACATGATAATTTGATGACCTAAAATTAACTCATCAGTCTCTTCTTGGGTACAACTGTTCAACTGCTTGATAATACAAAGAAGTGAACGAGCCAATCACATGACTCTGTGCACTTTTAGACACTATTTAGTCTGTTTTTATTGAAAAAGTAGTTTATACAACTGATCTACATAGCACCATTCCTGAATGGAATGGGGCCCTCTTCAGTAGTATGACCATAAGACAAAGGTACGGTCAGTTTTTATTGTTTGGAGGACATAAAAACGTCATCGCATGCAACAATCACAACCCACAGTAGTGCTTTGGTTTAACCCCAAGTCGTTTTACAGACCAGGTTTGATGATGTTGTGGAATTGATGGGTTCTGGCTAAAACTGCAATCAATTCAGTGTATTACCAAAAACAAAACAAAAACAAAAAACAGGGTCAGAGGATAGATTAGATAGGATCAGTGCCAGTATATGTCAAAAGCAGAATCCCCATAGTCTGCTACTCGTTTATCCCAATCCAGTCATCAGTTTCAGTCCAACCACCAGCAGAGAGTGAATGTTAGTTACACAGAGCCAAGGGTTCATCCACAGAATGGTGAAACAAAGCAAAGATTGCTATTCTATCCGTTGTTCTACACTGCTTTAACATTTAAATGTCCATTTGTTCAGAAACAGTATTCCATATTCTGCGTTTCTTAGGATTTGTGGACTGACGACGGAGTGAGGGTTTGGACCGCTTTGAATTGTTTCAGCTGTGGTCTGTGTTCAACCAAATGGGTGCAAAACCTCAGAACAGTGAGCCAGCATAAATCTTTACAAAATGTCAGACTATGTTATGTTTCCGATTTCACTTTATGACACCCTACGCTTGGTATGCTTTGTATTTCTCAGAGAACTGATACACACAGCGTATCTTGAAGGAGATTAGAGGAACAAAAGTGGTTTTACAGAAACATAACAATAAAAATACTACCCCTTTTTATTTTTTTATTTTTGGTGATACTTTGCTTTTAAGCTAACAAGCAGTCTGTACTTTTTATAATGTGGGTGTTGTCTTGGTGTAAACAGTATTGCTTTGTTTTTTTACACTCTGATACTTGTGGTTTCATTTGCAGATGTTTGTACAGGAGACTACAGTGCAGTCATTAGAGTCCGCACTGCAGACTCTGACACACTCGGCTCACGCACAATTCAATGCATCTATTGTGCATTTTTACTGCCGTGTGCTTTGTTCTCTCAGGCTCATCTGTATTTTTTTTCCCCTGCCAGCCAATGACAATATCGCTGACAGCTCCCGGTTTGGTCCAGGAAGGAGTCAAAGCTCCACCCGCAGCATGAGAAAGAACGGTGAACAAAGTCTACGAAGTGACTCAGGTCTCTTCAACTTTCATTCACGACAGCGCTTCCACCAACTCATCTGTGCCCGTCTCATTCGCAGTGACATCTGTCTGGCACTTCGCTGTGTTGCTGCCATAACAACAGACCATAGAAAGGTTTATTTTTTTCTCTCAGACGCCAAACGGTAATGTTATCCAGGGCTTTTCTGCCCAGAGGGTGCTCATTAATCGAAGCTTGAGAGCAGATTTTATGTAAAGTGTTATATTACAAAACCCAATGCCATGTGTTCAAGTGTCAATTTTGTAAAGAGTTTAAAAGTTTGTTTTTCCTTACACCAGTTGGCCGAGCTTTGCTTTTCCTTCTGCAGGTGTTAGAATGAAGCTTGGAAGCTTGAGAAAACCGTAATGAATTAGTCATTTTCAATGACAAAACATCGGATATGATTTGTTCTTTAGAAAATACAGATAAAACAACCTGAAGAAGCAAAGTATTTATGGATGATCGTAGGTTCTGGAGCATTCAAAGTGTTTTTAGGCTTATATGACAAAGTTTCTCTGCACATACTGTATTTCTTTCCCCTGTTTTAAGAAAGACGGGTCTATAACTCAGTGGTACAGAGAAATCTCCCAGCAGAGACGCTAAGTGCGAATTTAAGAGGAAGTGGTGAAAGCTGCCATGATTTATGGCAACCCCTGAAGACCTCGCTGCCCAGCGATCTACACAATGACGTCCTCAAACAAGAGGACAACTGGAAGACAAGTTAACTTTTAATGACTGATCTGAAGTTCTTACCTTCATTTTTTTGCAATTAGATGTTTAATCATTTTTATTTTCTGCTTTGTGGCAAGTACATATCCAATCAAAAGATTTTGTAACTATAAATGGTTATTTCTACCATATTTATGCCATGGTTGCGTCTGGTCAAAAGCTACTAGACTTATACAGTAATGTAAAAGAGTTGACGCACCCTATTAGTTATTCAGTCCTTTTTTATTTCTATCATGAAATGGCCACATATTGATGTCTTATCACATTTTTAGTTATGTCTGGAGAGAAAGTTGTTATTGAACAAAATATTTCAACAAGAAAGTGTTTTTGAGCTGAAGACGAAGCTAAGAGATGAATTCTGCTGTCCACTTTATGTGAAACAACATTAGTGAATTTTATTATTTTTTTCATCTAACAGCTTCTGAGGTCGGTCTAAGAAAAGTTTCTCCAACTGTCTTAAATCTCCATCATGAGTTGCAAGGAGTTAATTGCTGCTTCATGGGGGAATCGTCTGCTGAGAGGACAAAGTCTGTCCGACAGTCAACCAGAGCCTCTGAGGTTTCACCCAGCTGACTCTGTCATTTAGTCCATTGTTCGTGAACAAATATTGAGTGTTGCAGCTTTAAAGCTCACAGCTTAGGTTTTCGAAAGAGATCAGGTAAAGTGCCTCTTTGTTTACCTCGCGTGAAGTGCTTCTTTATTTAACTCAAGTGGTTGGGTTTGCTCAGGATTAGGGTGACTAAACACAGCGTTTCCCTGTAATCTAGTTTGTTTGTTTTTTTTTTAAAAAAAAAAAAAGGTGATACCTTTACACTTGAAGCTCAAAATGTGGATTCAGATGTTCTTCCATTGCACATATTCAAAAATGGTTGATCAATCATTGAAATCAGCTGCAAAATGCTAGGTTGTGTTCCCAAAAGATTGCCCGTAAATCTTTTTACGGGCAAATTCGAGAACACGGCCTTCATCGTGTTCTCGTATTTGTCTTCTTTACCAGATTTATTTTGAGTCCTGACCCATTATGTTGGAACATCGCTCCTGCACTCTGACCGTCGCCTCATTGACCTGAAACTGTGTAGCCGTGGTGTCCTGTGAGCCCTTGCTGTTCGTCTGAGTGAATGTGTACGTGAGCTACAGCAGTGTAGATACGAATACCAAATGCCTGACTCAAGACCAAACAAAGAAAAAAAAAAAACAATCCCGATGACATTCTCTTTTGCTCCAGGCAGTCGATCCACCCATTTTTCTCGGATCACACAACTCGTCACTGACTGTGCGGGAGACAGTAAACAAGTGAGATGGATCAGCACTCAAAGTGGAGAAAGAAAGCAGTTGACAACAATGTATACCTTGAGGTTAAACTGCACAACCTCAGTGGCAGGAGGCTTTAGCTTTCCGGGCAGATCCCTGAACTTTGCTGAAATTGAGCTGCTTGAAGACTAAAGAGTTGCATAACAAACAGTCAGTTAATCAAAGTGGTTTTTTCCCACAGATATGCAGGCTATTTGATTCTAGAGTCTAAAATCTAAAAAATGAGGAGGAATTGGAGAATAGCTGGCTAACTGTGTAGTAAAGGTCTGCTGTAGTTACTGCAACATGTAATACAGGTTTGCTCTATAAAAATGAGTGAAGGAATCAAAAATGTCATGTAAAATATTCCTAGAACTATAAATAAAAATGTTCATGTAGGATGACACCAGTGGTTAAAATCATTTCCTCACAGCTACTTGAAAAAGTGTGAATATTTCTGGAGGTTTATGCTTTTGATGTGGAGTTAAGATGTTCTCCTTGGGGGTGGATGTGTTGTTTTCTCCACCCACATTCAATAAACATGCATGTAAGTAATTTTTCACCCTAAGCTACAACTAAAATATGACTAATTGATTTAATTATGGTGCCCAGTACATGGGCTCACAATACACAATACATTATATACAGCTTTAAGGACGCCAAGACGGACACTGAACAAGCGTCCAAAATATTAGAAGACATTAACTAAATTTAGTTCTGTAGCAAAAATGGAGTACCGAGGACACAAATCTCCCTATTTTTGTTGCCAAGCATGTTCAATAAATATTGCTGAAACAAAAGTCTCTTCATTAATATGTGTGCTTCAGACAACCAAAAACAAAACCACTCAAATCATAATACAATGAAGCTCATCCTCACCCACATAAAGTTTACAAAACTCTCATGAGATTTGTCTTCTGACATCCCTTTGAATCTGCCCACTTTTTCATATTTAGCTTTACAAACAGCTCAACTTGAAACCCATCCTTAATTTGAAAGGCACTTCAATGATGTAAGTTGGGTTTCCTAAAAAATTCCTTCCTCTATCACCTTGATACATCTTGAATATAAATTCAAGTTTAACTTTAATTAAATCACAAGATAAGACATTCCTATAAATATAATTCAAATCACAAAGGGAAAATAGTGTAGCAACCTCTTTAGACTAAAGGTGATTTCACAAACTCAACATTTCACATAGGGATTATTTGTTAAATGGCAGAAAATTAATCTGTTATGTACCAAAAAAAAGTTATACATTAAATTGAACAAGTTTAAAATATTATAACATATTCACATATGCTTTCATAATCTACTGAAATTTCTCTTAGGCACTGACTTTCCTCTGTCGCACGAGTAGCGATACAGTGATGAATGCGTTGAGGGTGAGGCAGGGTTTAGGTTTTAAGCTAAAGACAGCTTTGAAACGTAGACATGGGAAGCCACACAGGAACCATTGACCTGTCAGCGTGCATACTCACCCTCCTCTACCTACCGAGGCACAGATGAGTGTGTGGTTGGAAATATTCAGTGTCAAACAGTCAAACCGACGCCTCTCATCAGACAGTCGAGATCCATCACCGTTTCTTGAGCCAGAATCACCCACAAACCATTTCTTCAAGAGACACTTATCAAAATTTCACACCAGTGGAGGCTTGTGAAAATGAGTCATAAATATGCTAGCAGTGTTTCTATATTGACGTCACAGAAGACTGGCTGTTAATGGGGCAGACTGACCCATGACTCTCCTCTTGACTGTGTGTGTGTATATGTGTCACCCTGTCTAGGTATGTATGGGTGTGTGTGTGTGTGTGTGTAGCCACCTGCAATTCAAAACCCTTCATTGAGCAATGCACACTTACGCTGGATCAAAGGTAATAATGGCTTCTCTGGACATCGGATCCAAATAAATCCCTGCCTGACACAGGTGTTGGGTTGTTTTCCCAAATCTCTGAAGATTGCGTGCGGGCTTTTAAGAGGCTGATCTGGAGAAGGAGAGAGGCTCCTCTTTTTAATTAATTTAGAAAATCCGCTCCTCGAAGGCCAGAAGTGCACTTGTCTGAGGCTGGAGAAGTTAATTCTACTCGGTGACACCTTTTAACGAGCACGGATGCACAATGGAAAGCACACACTGCAAGTGGGTAATGGCCTGATGTGACAACTGCTAAATCGCGGCCATTAGGAGAGCCACAGATGCACTGCACATGCTCCCGACTTTCACTCACTCTTCCCACCTCATTAAATTGTAACTGAAAGATGCAGATCATTTGGAAAGCAAAAAAAAAAAAAGCCTCAAATGATATTGGCAGATAGGAAGGTGTCTAATTAGCAGATAGTTGACTGACAGGCCAGAAGGCTGTTTGAGGAGGAGACGTCCCCACTCAAGCAGTTGATGTCACTGGATTTGCCTGTTTGCTAGTGTGCATTGATGCTAAACACAAACCAGGCTTATCTGACATGAAATGAGAAGTGACTAATTGGGATATTTTTTAAAATCTTCTTTGTTAAAGAGCTAAAGCACATCTAAAGCTGAAATGTGTTTAGGGGGAGGCATGGGCAACATTTCAGAAAAAGTGGAAGTGGAAGGCTACATTGAAATTAGTAAAATTATTGACATGATATAAAAGGAAATGTCTTTGTACAGTTTGGTCATAAATTGCTAAGAGGAACAAAAAACATCACTGGGATCAATCTCAAGTCAATAACAGAGACTGTAGTTGCATTTACAGATTGAAAAGATTACAAAAATACAAACGAAAGGTTTTTTGTTTGAAGAATGCTGGTAAATGTATAGTAAACAAAACACGCTACATCTGGTCAAATTTAACAAATTTCATCAAGATCCTTCAAAAAATATGTTTGATTGGCCTCCATGACCTCAGATCCCAAGCTGATGGCATCTTGAATCTTCATCATTGGTGACCTGAGTCTTACAGAGTCTTGTTTGAATATCTTTCCATTCTAGTCTGATTTATTTGTTCTTATTTCAATTAGAACAGAAGTAACCATTATTTTCTCTCAGTGGGAAAATTCAAGTCTACTAACAGCAAAGCAAAATAGAAGCATGTAGTTTCAAACAAAGGTAAAAATGTAATTAACATTAAAAGACCAGGCAAAGACTTATAACCTAATATATGCTGTTGAGTGTTTCAGCCAGAAATAATTCCAAACAAAAAGCACCTGGTTTCAAACTTTGTAAAGCAGCTGCCGTTAGTCCTCAAAAGAGATCTTAGCCCAAATAAATATTGAATATTTCTGGATTCTGCTAAAAAAAAAAAAAGACAGATGTGAGCCAGTTTTTATTAATAGTTGAACCAGTCAACTACTGCACTCGGGTCTGTTTGAGTAAATCACTGAAGTCGTACGTTGTGTAGTTTTTCAATTCTGGAAAGCCACATAGCGTTCAAATGTGTCCCCTAAGCAAACATGGCATTCATGCAAACAGTGAATATAAAACGTCTGGCCAGATCTGTAGATCCTCTTTAGATTGTTGTTGCAACACCATCAGGGAGATGAAGTTGCCTTTCCCCCCTTCTGGTTTGTGTTTTCTTTACTGTTCAATGTATTTTCCATTTACCAAGACCGTATAAATGGGCCACAGAGGAAGCAATTCATTCTCTACAAACACTATCAGCTAAATTCACCTTTTTCGATGTGATTCCAACATTTGCATATCTTTAAAGTTTGGTAATTGGTTGTTTTCCACCCACTTTTCCACTTTGCCTCTTGTTTCAGTTCTTGTCTGCTGCTTGTTTTGACATTCTTGTTCTGTATGTCATTCGTAAGCAAGACAATCTGTGGCTGGCGAAAAACCGCAAAGCCCTGTTACCCAGGCACGGGTTCATGTCCTTATCATTCACTGCTACAATTTAAGGATGGAAAAGGATTGTCAGAACCACAGTCACATCAGTTTTACATTAGGACCTCAAAACACACACAGGGAGAGAGAACGCTGAAATCCATCATCCTGGCTCAGCACTTGGAGGGTGAAGTAAAACAAAGTCAAATTGTGAGCCCAGGCAAGGATGAGTCTTCTGATAAAGATCTATTGATGGCACATTTCCACAGGACAGAAGCCTGGAAGGAAAAAGAGATGAATAAGGGTTAGGGAGTTATTTAAGTAATTGTGGAGTGTGGGGGGGGTGGACCAAAAGTTTTCCAAAAAAAATTTAAAATGGGCAGAAACAAACAAGCATCTCTGAATGGATCATCCTCATCTGGAGCAGCTTGCCTCCCGAGGAATTTAAGTAATGGGGCAGAATTTAGTCTGTCTACTACCCTTTAGACTACCCTTGAAAGCTTCCCTGCACATTCCGCCATGAGCCTCTTTTACGGAGGTGCAGACAGAGACGTACTGGCTCAGCCCCAAGTTGATGATCCTCGGGATACCGATCTACCAGAAGACAAAAGGACCTTGGAAGGAAAAGACCCTTTTATCAGTAAAAATTCCATTACCACGGTGCTGCAAGTTGAAGCAAAACACAGAAACATATGCTTGCAAGTGCCGCTGTAACTGCGACGGTTGTAAATCTGGTTATCTGGCTTTTTGGAGCTTCTAACAAGTCATTAAAGAGCCATATATTATTTGTGAAATGTCACCAAGAAGTGTGGCTGACCTCATTCTGGTTATGCATTTCTCTGTGGTGGAACAAAGCTGTTGATGGCATTTAAGTCAAGTAATATGACCCAGAGCTGAATTCCAAAGGCACACATTAAATCGCAGCCCGGTGCTGCTGAAAGCTGCAGGAGATTGCAAAAGGAAAGAAACTCTGTTCACTGCACTGACCATCTGAAAACGGTACCCAGTGCCAAGGGAATACATTATATGGGTGAATGAGGATTACTTAAAGATGGGATATAACTTACATCCAGCAAATTTTCAACCGTGAAAAAGATCAGCCTCCTTCACTGTGAGCAGTGGCAGGAAATCTCTACTAATGTCCCTGCTTCCTTTAATAGAGGCAAACTTTCTAGGAGAGTTATTTTTGTGAACAGCCTGGTAAAATGAAGTGGTGCATTGCAAAAATGCAATGAAAGTCCCTCAGAAAAACCTCCATTAATGCAAGTATTTTTGATTGAACATGAAAATGTTGAATGTCAGAAATGTGCTTTTTAAGGAGACTGCCTTGGAAAAGTTTTTTTTTTTTTTTTTTTTCACATCACAGCCAGAAACCTCAACTGTTTTGGGTGCATGACTCTGAAAACACCATGGCGGTGGCATCATCGTGCTGAGCATCTCGTGTACAGGGAAGCTGGTCCATCCGTCATTATGAGACGGATGGATCAAAATCAGTTCTGTCAATCGCTTAAAAATTTTAATCAGATTAATCACGCTCTGTCACTGTGATTAATCACGATTGGTAGCTATGTTTAACTTTGTAAGCTTGAAATAAAAAAATATGCACGTCTTCAAAAAAATGTTTGAGAAAATGTTTTAATGTCTCAAACCAAATTGTCAGAAGTTTCTCAGTTTTCCAAGTTTTTCTTATTCAGGAACATTCAAAAGGAGTCATTTAATTCAGCAAAGTTAACTACAAACCGCTTGTGTTTCAGTGGGAAGATAATTCACCATTGCAACATGCTACCTTCATTTAATCCAAACTTCCTTCACAAGGTGTTTTTTAAGCAAAATTCGCCACTGAGCACAGCAAATTAACTCGCTTTCCTCATTTTTCCACTTGTGTTTGTGATTCTGCATTGTTGATTCCTCTATGCAGGTGTGAGAAATCCTTTAATCTCCCATGGCAACCATTCAGCTGTCCAAAAGATTTGGGTGGACCGAGCACCGCCTTTGAGGTGCAGCTGCAGTTTCCAAGTGTCCAAGCTTCCGCCTCACAGAGCAGCTCTGCCCCGCGACACGCCCACTCAGCTCCTGCAGACTAGCCAGCAGCAATCAGGAAACACCTGGTGGAACTGTGCACCTGCTGAGCTCACTGTACGAGCTACTTCTCAGTGGAATGTTGGTACAAACATTGTTAAATTACTAGAGTAGTGATGCCACAATGACTTCCTGAAGGCAGAGTTTATGGAAGACCAGGAGGTTTTAAAGAGACAGAGGCTCAATATTAAGGTGTTCAATCAGGAAGTAAAATTTCTTGCAAGTCATATCTGATACATATAGTATTTCGATTACAACTGAAGGTAATATAGTTACTTGACTATGCTGTAAAATTGCACTGTGTCTGGAAAACACATAACACTGCCCCCTGAATAGTAGTTCAAGTTTGGTTTTGTACTATCTCATTGGTGAAAGAGGAGACAGTTTGAGGAACGCCTCATGCCTACAAGAGCTCAACCCCTTGGGACTGAAGCACTGCAATAACTGGGATGAAAATTAAAGGGTCAGGGAGGATGGAGAAATGCAAAAAGATGCATTGGAAACCAGAAAACATGAGGGTTTGATGCCCTGACAATTCATGTCTGAACCGAAGCACAACGTTCAATGGGGGTGTGACAAGTTCAGCTCCAACCCACCCAAGCAAAGATTTAAAGCCCATTAGTGATGGGAGAAGGCAAGGACAGGGGAAAAGGGAGACTCAAATCTATTTACCGGCTTGGCTTAGTCAGTTTCCCACCTACCTGTCTCCAGGCAGTTTCCTCTATCCTTCTTTGCAGTATTTCACAAGTTCCATCAGGTTGGATGGAAACATCTGTGCGTCCATCTCTCTCCAGAGATGTTCCGTTTGATTCAAGCTGGACTCTGGCCTGTCCACTCCAGGATATTCACACCGTGATTCCAAAGCCATTCCTTTGAGATTATGGTCATGTGATTTGGGTCACTGTCCTGCTGAAAAATGAATCGTCGGCCCAGTCTGAGGTCAGGCTCCAAACTTTTTCTTCCATTTACAGATGATGGAGGCTCTTGAGCTCATTGGGATCTTCAAATCAATAGATATGTTTCTGTGTCCTTTCCCAAATTTGTCCCTCAAGACAATCTTGCCTCAGGTTGTTCCTTTGATTTCATGCTTGGTGTTTGACCTCTGACCTGCACTGTCAACTGCTGTCCCTTATGTTGACAAGTGTGCACCTTTTAGCTGAATTTGCAGCAAGTGGTTCCATGTAAGCTGCAGAAACATCTCAAGGATGATCAGTGGAAACAGTTCAGTTTTGAGCTTCTTGACAAAGGCTGTGACGATTTATGTAAATGCAATTTTTTGGTTTTCAAAAGAAAACTCAAAAAACGTTTTTTCCATGTTGTCGTAACAGAGTGTTTGTGTTTAGAATTTTGAGGAAAGAGATTAATTTAATAGAATTTGGAATAAGTGCAATAACAATAAAAAAGGTGGAAAAAAGTTAAACAATACTTCAACTCTATCTATCCATCCATCCATCCATCCATCCATCCATCCGATTTCTGAAAAAGTCTGGAAAAGTAATTTTTTGAAATTACAAATCTGTTGCCACCACCATGCTCTGAGATTACAGTACATTCAAATAGACAGGTTTCGCTGATTAGGTGACTTCCAAAGTTAACAAAACAAGCATGACAACCTTCAAAATGTTACAACTATTTGTACTTTGTGTTGGTTTACATAAATAAGATAAACTACATCACATGGTGGTCATCTAAAAAAAGAGTTACGGGGTATCAGTGCTTTTGCAAACCGCAGTAGACGGCATGGATGCAGCCGTGCCAGTCACTCCTTCCTACCCAGCTGGGAGATAATTGCCATACAATGTTAATACGGGCAAGCTTTAACGCAGTCAGCTAATCCCATTGACTGAGTCCAGTGGATGTAATGACATTGCTTCAAGTACTATGTTTCCACTTCTGCCAGGCAGCAGTTCCATAATTAGCATGCTGTCACTAAACAAGCCTTGTCTTGTTTTAGTGGCTGTTTGTAGTTATTTTGGAAGCGCTCAAGCAAGCACCAATTAGAGACTACAAAGGCTAAAGTGTGTCCGTGATAATGGTCTGGTATTCACAGAATGTAATCAACAAGCCAAGAGAGTGTCCATAACAACTGTCTCAGTAACAGTTTAGTGGGACTTGAAGTCTGAAAAGTTTTATGAAGTTCACTCGAAAGCTGGCCTCTAATTGCTTGGGTTTTGTGTACGTACACGGAGGCCAGGAGTCTGCAATGGCTCTGTGGGCTGGTCAAGCCTTTGCCTTCCTTCTCAGTCGATTGTTTGTTGTGCTTTCCTGCCTTTGTTTGGGTTGTAGATTTCCTGTGTAAGCACAGACAAATTAAAAATAACAGCCCAGCATCCTAACTAAAAGCGGGCACCTGTTGTGCTAAGTGTATTTCCATTGAAGCCCGTGTGTGGTGATTTGTATTCCCTGGGCCAGGCGCAGCTTTTATCGCATTGGTTTCTGCGTTTGCATTTAAAGGGAAGCTGCAGGTTGCATAAAACAAATAAACTCTGCACAATTAGTGAACACAAGCATGTCGGCTTCTTATTCCCTCAACCTCACTCAGCGTAAGAAAACAGTCAGTCACACGGAAATAGGAAAGCAAATAAAATTCGATCTGGATACTCTGAAGACAGGGACAGCGTGTCACAACAAGTTGCAGGTAGGAGCTCATTTTGTGTGTTTATCTGTTTGATAAACTTAGTCATTTTTCATCCATGGATGGATGGATGATAGATAAATGGATGGACAAGCATTATTCCTATGTCTTAGCCATTTAGAGTATTTCAAATCTTTCTTTTCTTCTTTCATATTCTGTATTTCTTCCTTGATGTGACCTAAAATGTTCACCATGAGGTCTATTGGACACATGGACACAGTAGAATTAAAAGCTTTTACGAATGGCTTTTTAAGATTTTTACCTCCTATGTAGTTAGTTGAAAGTAAATCTGATGTCTCTGATTTTACTTTTCTAATTATTTAGCTATTTGTATCAATTCAGTTAAAATGATACCTATTGAAAATCATCACGTCATTTTCATAGTTATCGCATGGTGATATGTGAACATTATCAAAACAGTTGTAGCTTGTGAGATCCTCTGGTGAAGAAAATTGTTGCTGCAGGAACAACAACTGCAGTCCAGAAATGTCTACTGGGCAACTGGGTCCCTAATGCAAATAGGCAAGATTAAATTTCATATACTGGCATCAAAACCAGGTTCTGCGTTATTAGGAGCGCTGGGGAAAAGGCATGCTGGTGCTGCAGCCGGAAAGCATGCATGGCATCTTTATGTGTGAGCATTTCCGTCGTTTTCTTTTTCATCTCTTACAACACTGCCATAAACGTCTCACTAGATAAGATGCTGAAACGAGATTAAGATGATTGCGCAAGTAAAAATATTTAGGTTCAGCAATTCCAGAAGACTGATTAAAACTCAACAAATGAGTTGACCAAAATCATGAAGATTCCTGTTTTTTTTTTTTTCTAACGGATTTTCAGTGAATATCCTAAAGAGAAAGCGAGATTCAAGTTCAAGTTTTTCTAAAATGCAATTTTTTATTTATTTTTTTTTTTCTTCGGTTTTATCTGCTTTATTAATTTGCTGATGTCAGGCACTTTAAACATCATGTAAAGTAAAAAAACTGAACTGGTGTCCAAGGGCAAGATGGTGGATAATTAGTAAACTGGCATGCTACGGAGAAACTTAAAAGCTCCATATGGGGAATCCAGTTGCCACTGGTAATAAAAACTGCAAGTTGTTACACAACATTTCTAGCAGTATTAGCTGAAAATATTGCATTTTCTGCTTTGATTTTGAACAGAATTGTCACTGATACCCTACAGCCATCAGCTGTTCCATATATATGTACAAACAGAAAAGAAAATTAATATTAGACAGCCAGGTAGAAATGATTTGAAATTCACTTTTTCCAGAATTTCTTCCAATGTGTTGTCAGAAGGTTATTTCCAAACACCGGCTGTCATTGAAACGCCGCTAAACTATTAGCAGTTAGCTGTCTCAGAACAACATGTCTCAGGGCCCCAAACAAGACGCAACGAACAAATGCCAAAACATGCGGTGGATGAAAAACACTGCGATGACAGCTGCAGTCACACGCAACATTGTGTTTTTTCACCTGATAAACCACGAATAACCCTGTGCAGTTTCCTTTGTGGCCTCCATGCTGGAGGTTTCTGTCATTGCTGGGGCAGGAAATGTGCTGCGTCCTCTTCCCTTGGCATCGGGTTGTTCCTTTGCTTCAATCCAAGGTTCCATTGTTTTACAATCAAAAAAAATATTTCCAATGAAAAGACGGATTTTATTGGTGGCCAAAGAGAAATATGTTCTCTTCATCCACTTGCTTCCAATGAGCTCACACATTTTTCAAACTTCGATCTTTGAAGCAGATGTGCTCTCTCTGTCCTTTTTCTGTTGCCAGTAAGTGTTCAGACATCCATTCCACATATTCTTATTAAAAGAGGATTCCATCTTAGCTCCACTGTCATGGAGAGAGCGCAACGTCAACATGCTATCGTCCCAGATCCTCGTTATCATTCATGGCCATCGAATGACTCAGAATGCTCCTTTTTTCCCCCCAGAAAAACTACATTTTCAAGATTTTCAGTTTTCCAGATGTAAAATATCCGCCCTTCCAAATGTTTTTAAAATGTGCAGCACTGAAAGTAACTCTGAACATGCTTACAAACTGAATCACTGCTAATGAATGGTCTCATCCATCTGGTTCATATAAGCTGTGTCACAAAACTCACTTTGCTTGCTTAAAGTCAAAACTGTTTGGAGAACGACTGACCCCTTCTAACTTACAGAACCTGGTCCTGCTTAGGACACGTTCACACCAGTCGACGCAATGGTGACTGGGCTGTAACCTGGGTCAGCCAAAGACACAACACCATCAAGGTCAAAGTGCATGGATTTCTTCAGATACATTTCGGTCAATTTTACCTTTTGAGCTGTCTCAAGTGTCACAAGAGGGCCCGGATTTCACAAGCAATTTAAGATCCTAATTTCAAAAACGGACCAGTGATCCAGATTTGGCTCAGTTGTTTGTGGGTTTGCTGTCACTCCTAATGTTACAGAGATGGCTGGCTCTCTCTTTTATGGTTTACTAGCAGAAAAAACATGTATTTTATTGGTAAAGGACATCGGCACATGAATGGTCAGAACATAGAAAACTGATCTCTTTTTTTTTGTTTGTTTTGTTTTTTTGGGTTTGTTTTTTTTTTTTACACAAGCCTGAACAGCGTAAGTCTCTGTGTGTATTGTGGTTATGCATTGTTGATTAATGGGTGACTGTTGTTCTTTTCAAAACTTTGATCATCCTCTTGCATTTTGTGTAACTCAATGGACATATAGCTTCTTTTTACTTCAGCACATATAGCCTTACCTTTCATCCTTCGCATCGAAAAGGAGTTGTGTTACACAGTCAGTAGGGGAGAACATAGAAAATGCCGAAATGGTGAAATGATGTCAAAGCAACCATACACAATATTTTAAAAGATCACATTTCTACATTTTGCTAAAGATGTGCATTAAGTAAAAAACAACAAAAAATAAATAAATAAATAAATTGAGCCCTATGACGGCTTGCAAAATAAATCCATACTGTTTGATTTTTTTGAAGTGGTTGGGAAGTGGACGATATACATGTTTTTTTGTTTTTTTTTTACATTTTCAACATTGTTTGAATGTTGAAAACGTGAAAGAATATTAAGAATGTGAAACAGTAAGCAAGAATTAATGCTGGGGTGGAGATTATCAATCGATCTGGATGAGAGCCTTAAACATACAGACAGGGCAACAAAACAATGGTGTATGGTTTCTATCTAATTAGACTAAGCTTAATCTTTTCTGCAAAGAACAACTGCACCATATGTTTGAATGTCCTAGTCAAAGTCCAACCCAACATTAATTTAAGAATGCCTAGGGAGAACATACATTGACATATTCTCTATAACCCATCTGCTTTGCAAAGACATGGCATGTAAGGCTGCTAGAGAAATACCCCAAAACATGAACTTTAAAATTATAAGCTTGTTTTACAAATTATTGACTCAAGCAAAATGGAAATACAAGCTACACTGTTCAGGGTAACATTTTTCTTCTTCTTTTTTTTTCTTTTCTTTTCTTTTGCACATTGAAGTTTGTGATTGTAATTCGAGATGCACTGATCCGATATTAACATCTGTATCGGTCCTGATGAGGAAACAAATTCAGTGGCAGGTCACACAAGTCCAGTTCTATGCTTTGTCCTTTGAGCAACATCATGCTTTAGTAATTATATTACATCATATTTAGATTTCATAATAGCACTTCCTGAACCATTTGAAAGACGGTCTGCTGCAGTTTATCTTTTACGTGTTTGGTAAAACAGGCAACCTGGTCTTTTTTTTTGTTCTTGTTTTTTATCAGTTTCAGTGCTGTTAGACTCTTAATTGACTGAACAAATTAAATCGGTGTCACAAATAAGAAATAAGTGATGAACCGATGCCCTGTATGATGCACAACCAGCAATAGCGACTAAGAAGTTACAACCCCACACCCCCTCCCCCTCTCCCCTCCCCTCCACACACCACCACCACCCCCCCCCCTTGCAGCAGCATCAAGAGTTAAAACTCTCGGGAGTGTTTGTCCACTGTGCTGCTGAGACTGGTCCGTCTCTCCATGAGCGGTGGGGGCTTCCAGTTTAAGCCAATAGGCAGGGAGGAACACTAATGCCATTCCACTGTGACCGTGGAGGAGCGGCGCAGATTTCACCGTGAAGCGACTGCGATGCGGTGACGGTGCGCAAAGTCACATCTCCCCTTTCCAGAGCAGCCAGTTCCTGGGGTTTTCAGCGTATCGCTTTGCACGGGGTCTTTGTTCGATCCCAGCGGAGCTGTGGTTCTCCCCCCCTCCCCACGCCCCCCGCACCTCCCTTAAATTTTCTTTCTGGACTTTGCATCTAATCCAGATGACACCCTCTGCGATCTTCTTTCGCCTCACCAGGAGTATTGGCTCTGGATGCTCGGTTTGCTGCGAGTGAACTCTTTTCTTGGTGAGTGGACCAGTTTGATCAAATATCTGCTGTCTGCGTAAATAAACGGTTATATTTAAATGGCAAACAGATGAAAAGCGTTTAGTGACATGGTAAAATAAACACTTTACATCGTCATATCATTCTATGCAAACCGTGCTCTCTCTTTTTTTCTTCTTTTTTTATGCGTATGCTAAAAAAAAAAAAAAAAAAAAAAAAAAAAAAAACCCCCCCAGCAGGGTTTTCAGGCCCCCCCCCGGCCCGTGTCCCCCCCCCCTGTCCCCCCACCCCCCTAACCAATTACCCAAC